>CM044896.1:127028363-127152504 GCA_024500145.1 Gentiana dahurica var. dahurica
CTATATTGTTCTGTACAGCTATCCTATTTAATCATCAAATCTTCTCTCTTTTTTTTTACGGCATTTAATGATATATATTGATGGATATAAATAAATTCCACCACCTCAACAGTGAGAGACAACCCACTGCGGCCACCCTCCGGCATGACAGGAGAGATCGCAAAAAGGGCGGCAACTGTGTCTCACCACGCCGCGGCCAAAGCATTTGCGGTCCCAGGCAAGTGAAACAGATCCTGTGAATCTCATCCAGGCAAGTCAAGAGGGGCCGCCAAGGGGGCGAGGCCGTAAAAGGCTTGCTCCATGCGACCTCGGAAAGATGGCCGCCGATTGATCCTGATCTTTCTCCCACTTGTATCTTAGATATTTCGTCTTGCTTAGTATCTAAGTTAAACCTATCTATTAGTAAAATATCTCATAGATTACTTATTCCCTAAGTTACCCACCTCTATAAAAGGGGTGGTCATTGTAAACTAGAAAGAGGATGAAATAAATGAAATATACACTACACTTGCAAGCCAAAACTCTGTCCATTCTTATTCCTCCATACCGCCACTCGCCGGAGTATCACACCACCTTAAATTCAGCCAGATATCCACCGTCTATACACCGCAAGGACATCTGTGACGATTTATACATCATCAGTTGGCTCCGTTACCGGGAAAACGAAAGCTTCATCAGCTCATAACTCCACACACAATCAAAAAACGGCAGTTCACCTGACCGGCTCCATCATATAGAAATCACGCATCAGATTGACAGGAAGTCCGACTCAAGGCGAGTCCTAATCACAAGAATAGTCATAACCAATGACTGGAAGCAAAGGGCAGCTGAACCCTCAAACTCCTGCGAGAGGCGTTGTACAAACGCATATACAAGCTGATGTCGCGATAGAGACACAAGAAATTGCGCAAGCGGGTGGGGAAGGATCACAAAGGGGAGTTTTGGCCCCTAGCGATGCCCGAAATTTGATAAATCAGAAGGCTAAGTCAAGAGAGGTCGTAGCAGCATTGGATGGGAAAATCAGAGGAGCATCTCGATCGCAGCAAAGCCAGAGATCAACCCCTAGGAAAGAGCCAGATCTTCAAGAAGATATGGAGATTGCGGAAATAAGGGAATACGCGAGGTATGCGGAAACTATGTACCTAGCCAACTCCCGTCTGGTAGCAAAGGGCCAAGCTCCAATGCCGATACGACCCCCGAATCCCCCCAGAGATGAAATCGCTATCGCGGCGGTGAATAAGGGTCGGCAGAGCCAGACTCACGGGGTCGAGATAGAAGAAAGTGTACGCTCCTCAGGCCGCAAAGGACCCATGAAAAACGTTGTGCAGACTTCGGTTCTCCCAGATCGCGATCACCAGGAGGAAAGATCACACGAAAAAGGTTCGGCTTTCAAAAGGTTGGGTGAGAAGGACAAGGCCTCGGCCCCAAGTCGTCTCAGCCTTCCCGAGGGAGGATTACTTCCCCGACGAGACAAGGACGCACCGGACGCCCGCATAATTATCCGTGAAAAGAGAGCTCGCCGGGAGGAGTCGGAGGACTGCGGGGAGTCAGAGCGCAGGCCAGAGAGGGCTAATACACAGGCGTTATTGCGACCCAGTTTCGACCCTGTTTGGGCAGAACAGATGGAGATAATGAAAAATGAGCTCGCCGATTTGAAAAAGTCAAGGCCAACCGAGAGAACCGCCCCAATCTCGGGAATCGACGTGCTCGCCAAGAGAATTACAGAAACATTGCCTACCGGTCGCGAAAAGGTTAGCTATCCCAGCTATAATTACTACAACGGAAATTCTTGCCCAAACGACTGGCTCACCGCTTTCCAAGGTCGCATCACCCTGGCGACACAAAATAAATCTGCCTGGTGCATCGCCTTAGTCGGAAGCATGCAGGATAGGGCCGCATCTTGGATACGTGGACTTCCCCGCGGCTCAGTAAAAGGTTGGGAGGATCTCTCCGAGAAATTCGTCAGAGAGTTTGAATCGGCGAGTAGACCAAAGAAAACTATAGAGGACCTATACGAAATTCGCATGGGAGGACATGAGTCCGGAAAAGAATATTATGAACGTTTCATCAGAATATACGATCGGACAAGGAACATTCCGGATGATGCAGTTGTCACATGTTTCCTCACAGGGATCGCCAAGGGACCAATGAAAACTGAATTCAACCTACGACCCCCTAAAGCGGGTCTCATGGAAATGTTGGAAAGGGCTCGAATGATGGGAGTCAGCGAAGCGCCGTCCTCAGGGAGGGCGAAGCCCAAAGCGGAACAGCCTTCACAGAAAGAGGATCGCGCAGAGGAGCATAAGAAGGGAAAAGGGCGAGATGCTGACCACGACCGCGAAACAAAAAAGCCTTATAAATTCAGCGAGGACAATTTTACCCCGCTCAACACTAAAGCATCTCAAATATTGTTCGAAATCCGCGAACATTTAGACAAACCCAAACCTATGAGGGGTGATCCCGACAGTCGCGACAAATCCAAATACTGCGACTATCATAAGGACCACGGTCACATCACAGACGAATGTTTCACGTTAAGGCGAGAAATAGAAAGGTTAATCCGTGAAGGACCGGCGGCCAAATATAAGCGAGACGGGAACACTGGCACCGGACAAGGTCGCCACCCTCGCGTCTATCAGAAGGAGGTCCAGGTTATCCATGGAGATATCCCCAGCAACAATCAACTGAAATCTCAGATGCACCAGATTAATACGCGCGGCTTTGAAAAACAGGTGGTATTGGGGGAGAACGAGAAGGGAATCATGTTCACTAAAAGCGAATTGGCCACAAGCGAGGGCCCCATGGAAGTACCTCTTATTCTCAAAGTCGGAATAAACGACAAACATGGTGTCAACAGAGTAATGATCGACACAGGGGCTGGTCGCGACGTCATCTACTTCGACTGTTTAAAACAGATCGGATTTGGAGAGGCTAAGTTGAAACCCTACCTCGGGGTGCTCGAGGGTTTTACCAACGACACTGTGCGGGTTAAAGGAACGGTCGACCTCAGCCTCACTTTGGGTGACTACGAGCCATGCAGAACCGAGATGATCACCTTTCTGGTCATTGATCTCCCCTCATACTACAACATTATCTTGGGGATCCCAGCCATGAAAAAATTTCAAATGGTGGTGTCTGTTCCCCATCAAATGGTCAAATTTCACATAGGGGATGAGATTGGGGTCGCCATCAGCCGACCCGGATCTTTCCTCGATTATATGACAAAGAACAGGGTCGACTCCAAGCGACCCAGGATGGATGGTTTTTGCCCGGTTCTGGATCAGGTCGCCACGTTGAATGAAATGCCGGAAAGAGAAGTGGAGGTTGAGACTTTGCAAGTTCGAGACGAGCCCGACTTCACTGCTGAGGACGAGTTGGTCGAGGTCATAATAAACGACAAATATCCCGATCAAAGGATAAAAATAGGATCGCGGACCACCGAGGGAGAAAGGGAAGAATTGATCGGGCTTCTGAAGGTCAACATGAGCGCCTTCGCGTGGGAGGTAACAGATATGAGGGGCGTAGAGTCAGAGGTCGCTTTGCATTATCTAAGTGTCGATCCCAACTTCAGGCCGATACAGCAAAGAGCGCGACAGTTCTCTATGGAAAAAGAAATCGCAATAAAAGGCGAGATCAAAAAACTTCTGGCAGCAGGCATAATCAAAGAGCTTCAGTATCCCACCTGGTTGGCAAACGTAGTAATGGTAAAGAAACATAATGGCAAGTGGCGGATGTGTGTCGACTTCACAGACTTGAACAAAGCTTGCCCCAAAGACCCTTACGCGCTACCTCGAATTGACAAAATGGTCGACGGGATCGCCGGATTCGAAACGCTGAGTTTTCTGGATGCATATTCCGGTTACCACCAAGTCAAAATGGCAGATGAAGACAAAGAGATGACAGCCTTTAGGGCAGCAGGTGGACTCTATTACTACGAGATGATGCCTTTCGGCCTGAAGAACGCAGGTTCGACCTATCGAGAGAATGGTGAACAGAGTTTTTAGCACACAAATAGGCAGGAACATGGAGGCCTACATTGATGATATGGTCGTAAAATCAAGTCGCCAGGATCACCTGGTGGACCTTCGCGAAACCTTCGCCAATATAAGAGACCACTCGATGAAACTAAACCCTGCAAAATGTATTTTTGGAGTCCAGGCAGGAAAATTTCTGGGCTTCATGGTGAGTCGAGGGGGATCGAGGCAAATCCCGAAAAAATCGAAGCCTTAATCAACATGAGCGAGCCCACCAGTGTCAAGGAAGTACAGCGGCTAAACGGCGTAATCACAGCCTTGGGTAGGTTTGTCTCAAAATCTGCAGAAAGAAGTCCGCCTTTCTTCAAAATTTTGAAAGGGGCGGGTACCTTCTCTTGGACAACGGAATGCTCGCAGGCTTTTAAAGACCTTAAAGAATACTTGTCAAGCCCGCCGTTGTTAACCAGCCCAAAACTAGGGGATATTTTGTTTTTATATTTGGCGGCCTCAGATAGGGCCGTAGCCGCAGTACTTGTAAAAGAAGAGGAGGGCTCGCAGAAGCCAGTTTTTTATGTTTCCAAGGCTCTAAGCCCCGTAGAAAGTCGTTATTTTAATATTGAAAAGTTAGCTTATTGTGTTGTTATAGCTGCCCGCAAATTAAGGGCTTACTTCTCATCGCACACCATCGTAGTCCTATCAAATGCATCGCTAAGACAGGTTCTTCATAAACCAGACTTGTCCGGTCGATCGCTCCGGTGGGCTATCGAACTTACAGAGTTCGACATCCGTTATGAGCCTCGGAAGGCTATAAAAGCCCAGGCCCTCCCAGACTTCATAGTAGAAACAAGCTTCAACGAAGAAACAACGGAGCAGGTTTGCCTCAAATGCAACCAGGATAAGGTAGCCGCAGAGGACGAGCCTCTTAGGCCAAGTCACTGCTGGCAACTCTACGTCGATGGGGCCGCCAGTCACAAAGGGTGCGGCGCAGGATAATCCTGTTAGATCCGGGCACATCAGAGGAAATCGAGCAGGCTCGAGATTCGATTTCACCGCTTCTAATAACCAGGCAGAGTATGAGGCCGTCATCTCTGGTTTAAAGCTCGCCAAAGCCATGAAAGTCGAAAATATACAGGTATTTTGCGACTCACGGTTGGTTGTGAATCAAATCAATGGCTCTTTCGGCATTCATTGCGAAATATTACAGAGGTATATCAACCTCGTCAAAAAACTCGAAAGCAGCTTCGCATATTGCCAGTTCAAAAACATTCCCCGAGAGGATAATCATAGGGCAGACTATTTATCCAAATTGACCAATGAAGATGCGTTGTGCGACCCTAGCATCATGGTCGAGCATCTCTCTGAGCCCGCCATCTCTCAAGTCGAGGTCATGGACTTCCAGCCCAAGAATACTTGTTGGATCGACACCATGAAATCTTACATTGAGCTAGGGGAGCTTCCCAGTGATCCGTGCGAAGCTAAGGCCTTGGTAAAAAGGGCTGCAAGATATACGATTATGGACGATGTGCTTTACCGTCATTCATTCTCAAAACCCCTTCTGCGATGCGTACGACCTGAGGAGGTAACGGGCATTCTAACAGAACTACACGAGGGAATGTGCGGCGGCCACCCCGCCAATCGAACGCTAGCACGGAAAGTACTCTAGCCGGATACTATTGGCGAAACTAGCAGAAGACGCCAAAGCATATGCCCGGGCATGTGATGTTTGTCGAGGTTCGCCAGTATCCCCAGGCTACCCTCGGTCGAACAAAGCATAGTGGTAGCGGCCTGGCCCTTCGACATGTGGGCAATTGACCTCATCGGACCTTTGAGGAAGGGTCGCTCGGGATGCGAGTATGTAGTCGTCGCAGTGGATTATTTTACTAAATGGGTCGAGGCTAAGGCCTTGGTAAAAACCAACACCAGGGATATAACATACTTTTTGCTCGATCAAATATGGACAAGATTCGGAGTTCCGAGAGTTGTGGTTTCCGATCACGGACCTCAATTCGGAGACGAATTCGACAAATTTTGTGAAGAAAACAATGTTAAACATTGGCAATCATCCGTGTGTTACCCACAAGGAAATGGGCAAGCTGAAAATGCCAACAAACAGGTCCTAAGTGTCCTAAAAAAGAGCCTAGGTGAGAAAGCGGGTCACTGGCCGGATCACCTTCCGGCGGTTCTATGGGCACTCGGGACGTCGCGAAAAATCACAACGAGGGAAACTCCTTTTGCCTTAACTTATGGATCTGAGGCTATGGCGCCAGTGGAAATGGCCTTACCAAGCCCCAGGGTCGTTTTTTATAACGAGGTCAATAATACCGCGACACGTAAACTCGAGCTTGATCTAGTAGAGGAACGGCGCATCCAGGCATACAGCCGTTTAGTTAATTACAAACAGGCGGCGAAGCGTTATCACGACAAACGTATTCGCGGGCATCACTTCGCCGTAGGAGATTATGTTTTGCGAAAGAGACAAGCCACCGGCCACGAGGCCAAGAAGGGAAAACTATCGGAAAACTGGGAAGGACCGGAGAGGATCGCTTGGATAGTCAAAAAAGGAACTTACGTACTAAGTGACAACCAAGGTCGCGAGTACAACCGACCCTGGCATGCGGACAATCTGAAAAAATATTATATGTAAAGCGTGTGTATGCCCGCGTGCGAACAGGGCATAGGGAAAGGGAAATCGGAATAAAAGAGCCATCTTCGTTTATTAAGAGATACAGTTGTTTCCAACAAATCTGCGGCCTACCATACTTTGCGATCTCAAAAAAAAAAAAAAAAGAGGGTTACACTCTATCTAATGAGTGTACCTATAACGGTCCAATGAATGCTTCGGCACCCTCGCTAAGCTACACAGCTTCGTTATTAACGAAGCAAAAGGGAAGCGACGATGTCGGTCCATAGAAACCGCAAAATTAACCGCTTCCCGATGAATCAAGATCCCCCAATCAATATCAACGCGATGATCGCGAATAGCGTGCAAAAGCAAAGCTTCGGCTTCACTAATAGCCTCGTTATCCGTGGACAAGAGGGCGCGCGAGTTGATGAACCTCTTCCACTCACGGTTGCTGCGAGAAAGATCGGACGCAGGTCCCAGTACACGAGGTCGCTCATAATCAGGAAAGAGCTCGCGGAGGGCTCGTCGCAAGCAAGATTGTCTACTTGACTCATCGGCAAGGTTCCAAGCGAGCTCATAATGAGATGAGGGGTCGATAGCGGGTATACCCAGGGCACCATTGATAGATTCCGGAGTAAAAGTGACCGCGACGCCACGAAGGGTAATGCAGCTGGCAGTCCCCTCGAAGCGACTTCGGACAAAATGGAATAGAACTCCCTCGCTATTGAAAGATTGGGAAGTATTGACGAAGGTGGTGCAACAAAATCTACCCACCCAGAAAGACGTACGCGCAAAAGAGAGCCGTCACCCTCGACTTTGCTCTGATTTAAACCCCTCTCCTTCGCAGGCTCAACCCACTCAAAATAGCGCCAGAAATGATCTTTAGCAACGTCAGAGGCAATAAAGAAGAAAGGGGATACATCACGAGTAGGACGAGCTTTATATATCCGAACCCGGCCGCTTTCCCCTGGGTGAGACATAGCGCAAAGCAAAAGGGGGATAAAACAACAAAGAGGATAATGAACAAATTACGGAAGAAAGAGAGCAAATTCAGTATAAGGCAAGAGGCGGAATGAGTTCCAAGGTATTCCCCTTTTTATACTAAAAGGAGGACATAACCAAGGCAGCAGGAACGCCAGATCATAAAGAGACCGAAATTCATGACTACAGTTACACCTGACACCTATCTACTAGGGGTCATAACTCTACATTAATGACACGGTCAAAGGCTGCTCTGAGAGTCTAAATTTCTGACAACACTACTCGTAGGGCCGCAGAAATCTTGACAATTGACACCGCTCAGCGACCATGGTCAAGACAAGACGACGACGTTTCGTGACCGCGTACTCCAACAAATTATGTAAAAGACCTCGCACAAATCAAGAGGACCGCATATAGAGGATAAAGTAATACCTATCACAGCCTCGCTAAAAGACCGCCAGATAGTCAACACAAATCGTGGACGGGAAAAATCAAATCTTATAAATAGAAAATGCAGAGAGTAAATTGTCAAGATATTACAACACAAAATTCAAGCAAATCACAAAGATAAATAGTCAAGGTTACAAGTCAAATTTTAAAAGGGCTCGCAGGAAAATCCAAGATCTAGAGATCATGAGGGGTAGGTGGGGTGCTGATGAACTCATCACTTTGCTCAGAGGACGGCGGTTTCTTCAACGCCTCAAAGTTCACAGGATTAACAGGAGCAGGATCCCAGACAGGCTCGCCACGACCGAGCTGTTCAGTCTGAATCGAGGTAATAAGCTCATTGGCATAGGGAATCTCCGGGTGAAAAACCACCAAATTAGGATGACCTTGGTGCATGTTCACCCACCGCACCATATCCGCCAGAGTAATGTGCTCCCTGCCTCGGTCAGCCCAGATGCAGCGAGCTATGTGACTAAAGCCCCGATCAAAGCTATGCTCCATGAGGTCGAGGAAGTCATCTGAATTCTTGTAAGCGGCGACAGCCCCAGACTTGGCCTCCTCAACGGCCTCGGCAGTTCTCTTCGCAGCTTCCTCTGCGGCTCTCCTCACAGCCTCTTCAGCAGCTTTCTTAGCAGCCTCTTTAGCAACTGTATCCGCCTCAGCGAGCTTATCCCTCAACTTAGCGATCTCCTCCTGCGCCCCCACAAAATCCTTGGTCAAGGTGGAAACTTTCTCATTGATTTCAGCATCCAATTTAGAGTGCTCCTCCAGGATTGATTTCATCTTTTCCACCTCGCCAGCCGCATGCCTAGCTTTCTTTTCGGCGGTAATTCTTGCCTTGTCAGTCGCCCCTAGCTGCGCCGTCACCTTTGTCATCTCTGCCTCGCGCCTCTCAGCGGCCTCGAGCACCCTATTCAAGCGAGCGCCGAGCTGGGAAAAGCGAGGGGGAGTGAGCCAAAAAAAAAAAAAAAACTCAAGAGAATAAAGAGGTGGTCTTACCATAGAAGCTGCGATCCCAAACTGGCCGCTCAAGTCTCTGATCTCGGCGATCTCATCTCGAGGAGGAGTATTATCTTGAGCCGCAAAGCGGGCTAGTATACCCCGACCAATCTCCACTTGAACATGATCAGGATAGTCAAAAGGGATCGGCCCAAGAGGAATTACATCAGCAATTGCTTCACCAACCCGGCGAGCTTTGGATAGGTCAAGATCCTGGGTAAAGCTCGGATCCAACCATAGGGCCTCTTTCCCAGAGTGACCTCGAGGCAAAGTTTTTTGTGGCAGTGTCTCAGTGGGCGCGCTCTTCTCCACCGGAATCTCAACCTCTTCAAGATGCGCCGGACTGGGAGCGGACCGTTTGGGTGGGCGATCATCCTTCGTTTTCTCTGGTTGAGGTCGCTTCACGCCGTGCGACTCTTTAGTAGGGGGATGAGTCTTTTTTGAGGCACCAGCCTGACCTGGGCTCGCAACGAGGGCAGAGGAAGTCGCAACAAGGGCGTAAGAGGTCGCAGCTTCCGGGTTATATGTCTCGGCGACAACCGAGGCATCCACGGTTCGGGGCACTCTCCCTAGAGCTTTCTTCAGATCCTCCTGTCGAGCATTGGCTGCCTTATCTGCCTCCGCATTAAGCTTGTTTCGGTGAGCCCTGTGAGCATTTGGATCCATACCTACAAAAGGAAAGCGGTTTAGAACCCAACAAAACAAAATGAGCATATACAAATAAATACAAGTGGACAAAGAAAGTTACAAAGCGGCCTAAGTATAGGATCGCCCCCACATTCCGGACACTCGGAGGGAAAACATTTGTTGATATGACAATCCCCAATCCAGTCCGGATCGCAGCTCTCAGGACCCATTCGTACCAAGGGCGTGGCATTCCCCCTGCCTACTAGGCCCGCCATACATACAAAAGGCTCGGCCAGATCAAGAAGTTCAACCCAGGAAACATTTCTCCGAGATGGCGCCGCCCCGTCCGACTGAATTAACGACATTAGCCCCTTCACATAGCGCCGCTCACTTATAGGGGGGTCAAGAATCAAAAGCGTGGATTTGCCTCTGCGGACTTCTGCCCTAGGAAAAGGCCAACCTACCTTCGACTCGACTTTCAGTACCCGCTGCCCCCATTTGTGAAACTTATTGGGAAGCGGGAATAGTAGGCGGGGAGTCTTCGCCCTCAGGGAGACTTGTCCAGGAATAGACGTCCCACAGAAGGAGTAAAATTGCCCCAGTAAAGTTAACGTCGGCTCGATCTTCAGAATCCGGCACATAACTGTGAAAGCCATCAACTGGATAATAGCCCCGACGGCAAAATCAGAGGGAAGCGCCTGCATCTCCTTGCAGATCTTCACAAAGAAAGGATCGAAAGGCGGTCTCAGACCCGCATGCAAATGATGGAAGTGGAGGATAAGGGTGTCCTCGGAGCGGCGCGCGCTTACGTAATCCTTGTGATCCCCGGGCTTAAATTTGTCGGACTCCTTCTCATAATCGAAAAAAGAAAACCGATACACACTAGTGTCGATTCCAAATATACTATTAATGGTCCTATTGAGATCGCTGCCCTTGCACAGTCGGGACCATTTCTTCTCAACATCCTTCTCATACGCCGACATGATCCCAAACTCCCGCATAGCTTCAGGGTTGTTAGGTCGAGAGCTCTTCGGCTGGGTGGCGGCCGCGGCAGCTTCACCAACTGTCATGGTTTGGCTCGCAATTTTCTTCTTCTTCTTCTTCTTCTGCTTTTTTGCGGGCACCCAGATATCCTTCCGAGGCAATTCAGCATTTTCGTCCTCACTGGACCCCATTAACTCATGAACTGCGGCGTCCTGAACATAAGCTTCGTCGTGGTCGGGAGCGCCGCTAGTACTCGGGACCGCAGCTTGTCCTTCGGCCGGGGACGCGATTTTTTCAGCCCCATGAACGGTTGGAGATTTTTGAGCCCGTGCTTTCTCTTTAAGGCTCACTCTACGCGGCGGATTTCTGGCAGAGATGAAGGCCTCCAACTCAAAAGGGTCGGCATCCATTGTAGCGACCTCATCAGCAGTAATCTCGCCAACATCTGCGCGAGTACTTTCCACTTCAACCTCGTCCAGTATATCGCCAACCGAGGCCGCAGATAATATGGGGTCATCCTCAGGATAATCGTAAATCTCCCTTTCCGCAGAATCATCGCCAGAATGATCATTCCCCGACATCCTGCAAAAACAAGGGAGGAAAAAGGTGGAGCTTTCAGACCTGGTATAATAATAAATTAGCCCAGGAAGGTGATCGCACCCACTTCAATACCGCCTCCTCCGTTCTTGCAAGAGAGATCGCAAATAAAATTACAGAGAAAAGCAGGTTTCGAACCGGTGACTTGCGAGTTGGAAAAGCATGACTATACCAACGGGTGAAACACCAGTTTTCCCAGGAGAGCCATAATCTCTCCCCAGGAAAAACCCCATTTTTAATCGGAAACGAATCCAAGTTACATCCCCGTTGAAGAAAGAAAGGTGAAAATGATGCCTATTGAAAAATAACGCAGGAATGAATGAATAAAAGAGTTAGAAGCGAGGAATTCTTACCCGATTTACTGAAGAAAAGAGGAAATCCGCGTGAATACTGGGAAATGCCCAAGAAAGTGGCCGGAATCTTCAAAAGAACCACCTTGAAATCTCAAAACCTTCAAAGCTCCGCCGCAAAACCTTAAAGAATTCCGGTCGATAAACTACGAAGGAAATAAGGAATGCTAAAAGTGTGAGGAGGTTGAGGGGTGAAAACCTTATATAGGCAAGGGGGCCACGATCGAACGGTTGGGAACTCTTGATCCGACGGTTCAGATTGAGGCGGCGGTTGTCGGTTTTGAAATTGAAAGGGCGTCCCATCAATGCTCACGTGCAAATGCCTAGGCGGTTGTCGAGGCGCCTGCATTACTCGGCAGAATGATACCCATAGGACTGACGTCAGCCACGATTGACGATCTCGCCCCACAAAACAGACCCAGAGTTACTCCGAAGGTCGCATGCTTTGAAAGCACGGCCCTTAGTGAACAAGTCGCATCGGACGACAAGGTCGCAAAAACAGACCCAGAGTTACTTCGAAGGTCGCATGCTTTGAAAGCACGGCCCTTAGTGAACAAGTCGCATCAGACGACAAGGTCGCAAAAACAGGCCCAGAGTTGCTTCGAAGGTCGCATGCTTTGAAAGCACGGCCCTTAGTGAACAAGTCGCATCAGACGACAAGGTCGCAAAAACAGACCCAGAGTTACTCCGAAGGTCGCATGCTTTGAAAGCACGGCCCTTAGTGAACAAGTCGCATCAGACGACAAGGTCGCAAAAACAGACCCAGAGTTACTTCGAAGGTCGCATGCTTTGAAAGCACGGCCCTTAGTGAACAAGTCGCATCAGACGACAAGGTCGCAAAAACTGACCCAAAGTTATTTTGAGGTCGCTTGTTTTAAAAACACGGCCCTAAGTGTACAAGTCGCATCCGACGACGAGGTCACAAAAGGTGTTGATAATTACTCCATCCTTCATATCCTCGGGGAATATCATTAAAGCACGGAGTAGGGGGCCATCGATGGATATAAATAAATTCCACCACCTCAACAGTGAGAGACAACCCACTGCGGCCACCCTCCGGCATGACAGGAGAGATCGCAAAAAGGGCGGCCACTGTGTCTCACCACGCCGCGGCCAAAGCATTTGCGGTCCCAGGCAAGTGAAACAGATCCTGTGAATCTCATCCAGGCAAGTCAAGAGGGGCCGCCAAAGGGGCGAGGCCGTAAAAGGCTTGCTCCATGCGACCTCGGAAAGATGGCCGCCGATTGATCCTGATCTTTCTCCCACTTGTATCTTAGATATTTCATCTTGCTTAGTATCTAAGTTAAACCTATCTATTAGTAAAATATCTCATAGATTACTTATTCCCTAAGTTACCCACCTCTATAAAAGGGGTGGTCATTGTAAACTAGAAAGAGGATGAAATGAATGAAATATACACTACACTTGCAAGCCAAAACTCTGTCCATTCTTATTCCTCCATACCGCCACTCGCCGGAGTATCACACCACCTTAAATTCAGCCAGATATCCACCGTCTATACACCGCAAGGACATCTGTGACGATTTATACATCATCATATATTATGCGATATGAATGAGAATATTTATCTCATCATGTTACGTAAATGTGTATGTAATTATAATATATTGCTATTTCTTGATTTTTTTTTTCGGTTGTCACTTACACATATACGATGATTAGATAACACTATCATGTGATAAATAATATAGAAAGACTAAAATATTATGAATGATTTAGTGTTGAAAGACTAATAATTAATTTTATACAAGATCTATGTCTAATTAGATAATAATAATATTCGGGTATATACATGTATTCTTATATTAGGTCTATCTATTAAAATTGTTATTTTTTATTTAGGGATTGAAGGGGGACGAGGGTTGGGGTGAGGAGGGGGGTTAATGCCAGCTAATACAATGGGGAGTGGGATTGGTGATGTCATTTGGGGTAGATCTAGATAGAAGAAGATCGTTGTTTTCCTAGATAGAAGAAGATGAAAGATTTTCTATAGATCTAGATAGAATTAATGCTTTTGGGATTTTCTCAACTGATTTCCTCTCAATCATGTCGAATTTGAGTCATATTTGCTATCAATGATATCGGTTTCAAGTCTTCCGCCTTCCAATTCACGAATTTCACTTCGGACCGTTGGATTCTTCATCGAAGCAGAAAAGATGCTGGATTTTGAAGATTTATCCACCGGTTCTTCACATGCATTGAAGGATGACAACTTCTGCAAATTTGTCCATTGGATTGAAGAGAGGAGGGTTGATTTTGTAATTACACAGCAGATTATACAAGGAAAAGTCATTATTCGGGTAAAGATTACGCTTTTTTTTCCTTACATCTTTAGATTTTCTGCCTATATAAATCACAATTGCATACAACTTATGTATCTCACCGATCTCTTGCTTCTCTCTACACAGATAAAAAAAACTGCTGCTGAATCTGATTTCTCACTTACCGCTTGTAAGTTTATTCTTTCCTTTAGCTTCCGCAATAATAAATACTGTAATCAATATGTTTATATGGTGTTCTTATACATAAACTTCAAGTTTTATTGCATTTCATTGATTGCGTTGACCGGAAAAAACATGCATATGCTTCCAGATCAGTATTAAATGCTCACTGAGTTGATCTAACATCTGTTCGAATATGGTAGTCTTTTATATGGTTATTACATGTATGAGGAAGTCTGCTTTTTGAGGGGTTTACTGTTATGTATGGATAGATTCTTTGTGTCATTAATGTGTTAACAATAGCCTTTATATGTGATTTATTATTATTCAATATGCAGCATGTAAAAGATTTGAATTTATGGCCTTCATGCAAGTTAGTTTATGACTCTATTCTCTTCTATGAACCTCGACTAAGTTTGCATGTTAAATGGAACTGAGTGTGGCTACATGTTAAGGAACCTCAGATACCCTCAAATAAGTTCAGCTCTAACAAATAAGTTTATGCAGTTCAGTTTATAAGTGCAGGGTAATCAGTTAAATGATTGGTTAGTCTGAGAATTATCATCTCAAGTTTTAAATTGTAGATAGTTTCAGGCTTTCATGTATTAGATGCTTTCAAATAACTTCAGCTAATCATGCATTAGATTGTTTGAAATAACTTATAGTTTATTGTCATGTCTTCTTTTACTATACTTTCAGAGTTTTTCCCTCTAACTGTTCTGTTTACATGTCTTTTTTTTTTCATGCCTTCTGTTTAGCCTTGGCTACAAGGAAGAGAACATTTGCTGGGTGGGCTTACTGGTCTTGGGTTTCTGTCATGGCGCTTCAACAGGTATTCTAAGGCTGCATTTATACTGTTTGTTGCTCTTTCATTAGTTTCAGTGGTACTGCTTCAAGAATTGCTTGCTCTTATAAGTTTTGGTTGTACATTATTCATTGTTATTGTTTATTTTCTCCCCGCTTCTTTGTCTTCTGTGCTTTCATGGTTAAGAATGAATAGTTATATAGAAAAGAAACATGTAAGAAAGATGGCTATTGTCAGATGGAAACAAAAAAAGTATAAACAGACAATCATTACAAGTAAAAAACAAGATGAATCTGCAAAAAATATAGAAGGCTCTGAATTAAGTTGATGTAGCCTCACCGATTCTACCAACTCGATGTTAGTGTTGGTGTTGGATCCTCATGTATCCTTGGAGAAAAGTCTTTTGTAGCTAATGCTTCAATGGACAGCAAGTTAGTGAACGATGGAAGAGATAGTAAGATAAAAAAATTGGAAAGAAAAATGTGCTAAAAGAACATTAAAAACATTTGAATGTTTAGGTTCTTTTACAAAATCAAATTCTTGCAGTGTGCCTGGACAAGATTTATTACAAACCAAAAAAGTTTCAGAGGTACCTAATGAAATGCAAGATTCATTAGATCAGCCTAGAAAAAAACTTAAGCAAGACTCCCTTCACTCTGAGCCTGCTTCATCTGTAGGTTTTAATTTAAGTGGACAATTGGTCAACTTAGATTCTATATCTCCATCTTTCTTAAATGATAATACATCTAAATCAAAATCTTGAGATACTACGGTACGAAGTTTAAAAGTCAAAATTACAAATTCAGGTCATACAAAATCTAAAAGCATAACATACATTGATGGTGTTCCTGTTTCATTTGAAACTCGAATGTGGTGCAGATTAGTAATCGACGTAAGAAACAACAGAATTGTAGAGAGTTGTTAACCATGATACAGGGTAAAAGTGATATACTATATGAAGTTAATGACTGTGTGTTTTGTGGTGCTAAAATATTTCCTCATGAAACACCAACCTTTTGTTGTTCAGGTGGAGATATAATTTTAACTAATCTTGATTTACCTTTAATGCATACTAATCTCCTAACATCTAATGAAACTGAAGCTGTGAACTTTAGAACTTCAATTAGAACATATAATAATCATCTTGCATTCACATCGTTTGGTGCAACTTATGATAAAGAATTAGCTAAGAGAAACAAATGTGTCTATACTTTTAGAGTCCAAGGTCAAGTGTACCATTTTCTGAATGATCTTGTAGAAACTCACGAAAAAAGTCAGAATTTACAGTTTTACTTTCATGATTCAGATCATGAATTATTGAACCGCCTTTAAAAATGCCCTAGGCTATTTGAAGCAACATTAGAAAAGATTTTAACAGAGCTGTCTCATAATCCATATGCAAGATTTTTTTAGAGATTTAAGAAATATTTCAAACATTCATGAACTTGAAATTGTATTGTTTTGTAATCCAAAAATAGATCGGAGAATCTGTAATAAACCTACTGTTTCAGAAGTTGATGGGATATTAGTTGAGGTCATGACAATGCACAAAGAAGCATAAAAGTATACACACATAGTGGAGTTTCACATTTTATTGCATACGGTTGTTAGGATCCTTTACGGTATCCAATTATGTTTCCATATGGTGATCTTGGTTGGCATCAAGGTATAAGTAAAAAAAATGTTAATGTTAATCCATGAAAGAGGAAAAAGAATATTGAAAATAGTGAAATGCTTAATCCACGAAATGCAAGTACTGTTCTTGCACTTCTTGAATCTGAAAACACAATGCTTTTAAATGATACATCACAAGATCCAACTTATGTGTCGATTAGAGAATATTATTGCTATAAATTACAGATTAGAGATAACGATAGGTCTTACATATTACGTTTTGGTCGCCTTCTCCAACAATATGTAGTTGATATGTTTGTTAAATTAGAGACACAAAGACTAGACTACTTTAGATCTCAACAAAACAATATTAGACAAGGGTTTCTTCAAGGAGTAGTGGATCTGTAGCAAATGGAGAAAATGATGATAGCAAGATTGGTCAACGCGTTATCTTGCCTGCATCGTTTACTGGTGGACCTAGGCATATGAGGAAAAAATACTTAGATGCAATGTCCTCAGTGAGAAAGTTTGGCAAACCGGATATCTTTCTAACTATAACATGTAACCCTATTATTGAATGGATAATTAGCTCAAAACAGACCCGATTTAATGGATAGAGTATTCAAGGCAAAATTAGAAGAACTTAAAAATGATATGTTTAAAAAATATATATTTGAAAAAGTGGCTGCCTATACATATGTGATAGAATTTCAAAAAAGATGATTACCACATGCTCATTTCCTTCTGATTTTAAAACCTCATTATAAAATTTATAAACCCGAGGAATTTGATAGATTTGTGTCAGCTGAACTTCCGGATAAAGAAAAATATCCTCACCTATACAATTTGGTAGTTAAGCACATGTTACATGGTCCTTGTGGAAATTTAAATCCTAAGAACATATGTATGGATAAAAATAATCGTTGTAAGAAATCATATCCTAAAACATTTTCTGATGAAACTGTCATAACAACAGATGCATATCCAGTATATAGAAGGCGGGATGATAATTCAAGAGTTAAGACTAAGGGTGCATGGTTAGACAATAGATGAGTTGTGCCATATAACCCATACCTCCTTGCAAAATTTGATCGCCATATAAATGTAGAGATTTGTTCAACTGTAAAAGCTGTCAAATACATTTACAAGTATATATGTAAAGGAAGTGATAAAATTATGTTTAATGTAACTGATCAAACAAGCAATGAAGAAATTAATGAAATTGAACAATATCAATCTGGAAGATGGATTTCTCCTCCTGAAGCATTATGGCGTATTTATAGATTTACATTAAGAGATATGAAACCTCATGTTATTCAGCTACAAATTCATCTTGAAAAATTTCAACCAATTAACTCAATAAAAAACATAAACTTAAGAATGTTGCAAATAATCCGTTCAATCGTAAAACTATGTTGATTGAATACTTTGAAATGAATAGACTAGATTCTGAAGCTCAAAAAAGGAACTGCACATATGGTGATTTCCCAGACTTTTTTGTATGGGAAAATGATAAAAAAAAAAACGTTGGAAAGTAAGAATGAAAGGTGATTCGATTGGAAGAATAGTATCAGTGAATCTAATAGAAGGTGAAAGATACTTTTTAAAGATTTTATTGTGTAATGTTAGGTGTCCTAAATCCTTTGATCATTTAAAATATTTTAACAATGAAATGTATAACACATATCATGATGCAGCACTAGCTCGTGGTATGTTAGAAGAAAATAATAGTCAAGAACATTGCTTATTAGAAGCTTCCTCATACCATATGCCTTATGAATTAAGAAGGTTATTTGCTACTTTGTTGATTTATTCATGGCCTGCAGATCCTTTAAAATTATGGTATCGGTTTGAACCTTTTTTATCGAATGATATATCTAGAGAAACACACCTTTCAAAATCTGAAATTAGAAAAATTGTGCTTCAACAGATAAATGTATTCTTACGGTCTATGGGAAAAGATATAGGTTTATTTGGTTTAATACCTCCAGATATGAAAAACAGTTATTTTGAAGATCTAACTAAAGAATTAAGAGCTGAAAAAAATACTGTAATAAGCGAAGCAGACATTAATTCCAAAACACTCCTTAATAAAGAACAAAAAACAGCATTTGATTCTGTTCTTGCATCAGTTTATAAGAATAAAGCGGCATGTTTCTTTATCGATGGACCGGGAGAGACCGGGAAAACCTTCTTATCTGAGCTTTATTAGCGGATGTAAGATCTAAGGGCTTTATTGCTTTGGCTACTGCTTTATCTGGTATAGCGGCTTCTTTGTTGCCTGGACGTAGAACGGCTCATTCAAGATTTAGAATACCAATTGATATTACATATAGCTTCACATGGAGAATAAGTAAACAGTCTTCTTTAGCAACCATGATTAGAGAGGCAAGATTAATTATTTGGGATGAAGCACCTATGTCAAAAAACAACAATAGAATCTTTAGATAATTTATTAAGAGATTTAATTGATAGCTCGGAATTGTTTGGTGGCAAGCTCGTCGTGTTAGGTGGTGACTTCCGCCAGACTTTACCGGTTATTCAAGGAGGTACAAAGAATGAAACTATCAATGCATCATTAATTAGATCTTACATTTGGCCAAACTTAATAAAATTTAAACTTGTTCAAAATATGCGAGCACGATTGGATCCTGCTTACACTGAATTTCCGTTAGATATATGTGATGGACTGACACAGATTGAAGACGCTAAAAACATTGATTTGCCTATGAATATAATCAAGACACCAAAAAATATTGAAGATGGATTAGACAGTCTTATAAAATCTGTTTTTATAGAAGATGAATTGTTTTCCAGCAATCCTCAAGTTTCAATTAATAGAGCCATATTGACTACAAAAAATCAATTTGTAGATGAAATTAATGAGATTATGATTGATAAATTTTCAGGAATAGAAACAGAGTATGTAAGTTATGATAAAGCAATCAATCCACAAGATCAAGGACTATATGAAGATATGTTGAATAGTTTAACCCCCAATGGTCTACCACCTCATAAGTTAAAGTTAAAACCTAATGCACCAATCATTCTACTCGTGAATTTAGATCCAACTGAAGGATTATGTAATGGAACACGACTAATATGTAAACATCTAGATAAAAATGTGATACATGCAGAAATTGCAATTGGAGATCATCTGGAAAGAAAGTTTTCTTGCATAAAATACCTTTACTGCCATCTAATGATGAATTCTCCCCAATCCCTTTATAAAAGAATTCAGTTTCCGATAAGACTTTGTTTCGCTATGACAATAAATAAAGCACAAGGTCAAACATTAGATTTTGTTGGTGTCTATTTAAAAGAACCTGTTTTCTCTCATGGTCGGTTATATGTGGCTCTTTCACGTGCAAAAACATCAACTGCTGTAAAAGTATTTATTGTTCCTACATTCTTTGATTCTGAAAAAATTAATGTTACACGCAATGTGGTATACAAAGAAGTGTTAACCGATGCATGAATATTTGTAATTGATATATAATAATATATGTAAATTATGTGATATTCTTCATGTAGAGGATAGAAGATAGAAAAATGTACAATGCAATGGAAATTTCATTTACAACTGATGATTGAATTGTCATAGTGCAAGTTGTAGAAAAACATAAAACCTCTGAATCACAAAACAAAGGAACATTGTTCAAGAAGTATGTGCTCACAGACATGGAGGTAAATACTCAAAATACATTGAATGTTTTCTATTCTATAATAATCAAATATATCCTGAATAAGAATTTTAATGTGCTTTTACTTATCCTAATATTTAGGGCACGAAAATTGCAGTTGTCACTTTTAATACACATTGCACCCTTGGAGAGGCTACTGATTCCATTCAAGAGATATAAGATTGCTAATGCTACACTGAAAGTGGCAGAACCGAAGTATAGGCTTGGGGAGTATGGATACGAGTGGATCTTGTCGATACTCAACTTGATTGATCCGATTCATGATGAAGTTCCTTACACTTTACCGTGCTCGTATGCTTTTAACAAATTCTCGGAATTGCACCGATTTGCTGAACGTAATGAATATGTTGGTAAGTTTTGATGCCTACTGCTTTACCATTAATAATAATAATAACTACTTTCATGCTGAAAAGTAAAATAGATCCAATAACCTTAATGTAGTAACTTCATTGTAGTTTCTGTTTACATCATGGATAAATGTGTACTTTATAGGTTGATTCTTGCTTAGCTTGTTAATCTTGGTACTTTGTTGTTTCTTTTAAATATGAGTTAGAATTTAGGAATATTGGAAATGATGCTCTATTTATTTTTTAGTATTCATTGTTCCGATCAATAAGCATATAGTTGATACCATAAATGTATTGGTTCTATAAAAAAATGCTTCTCCCTACAATAGGACTGAAATTTTACGCTTTTCTTCGTTTTTTTAACTTCCACATGTTCATTGATGTTTTCAAGGTGTGTCTGCATCATCTAGCAGGCATGATGATTGTGGTATTCATTCTTTATATTTAGCTTATGAAATAATGCTTTCCTGGCTTCAACCTTTATATGTGTCTAGAATGAATTTTAACACCTTATGGTTATATATATGTATGTGCAAAATAAAGTTAATACTTCTATTGTAAAGTTAATACTTGAGGTTGCAAATGTATGGCTGTTTTCTACAATAATCTGTATGGCTGTTTTCACTCGATCATGTAAAGTTTACATTAGAAGTATTAACTTTACATTAGAATTTTTACATCTATGGCTGTTTTCTACAATAATCTGCTAAATTTCTTGTTTCTTTTTCCTATGCATTACAGTGTTCTTTACCAGTCATCCTTAACCATACTACTAATGATTCCGACTCTGCATTCATTTTGTTTCATTCATGACTAATATCACACCAACTATCAAGGCATTAGTCATCTAGTCGAATGCCATTTATGGTTCAAAATAACTCAAAAACGAGAGATTATATCTTAATTGATGAAGAGTGAGTATAATAATTTTATTACATACTGTATTGGTTACACACTAGAGTAAAAAAACATACTAAACATATATTGTTTGCTGAAATTTCTTCAATAGGAAAATCCCAATGGTTTTAAGACATTAGGAAGATTTCTTGGATAATGAAGAATTTCAAGTCTCCACAAAACTTCCAGAACCAACATTGATAGTGGGTTTAACTTTGAGGGTGCCCACTTACCATGGTAAGAAAGTTCCGTATTTGCATATATGTAATGAAAATATTACTTAAAATGCATTGCTTTTGCTTTCTCATATTTATTATTGTTACTTAGGTATATCACTTACTACACCAAAATACAATGCCTATTTCATGGTGAATCCTCCGTTGCGGATGTTGTACATATGATGGAATGGTATGAATACAAATTTTCATACACAAACAATTTATGAAGCTTAGTTGTGAATTTGTTAGATTCTTTTACCCCTTTAAAATAGATTTAATTATATTTGCATTATAATTTTATAAATAGGTATAAAGAAAATAGTGTTGAGATTGCTGGATTATTGAGGAACAAAGCATATGATGATCCTGACATTACGCCACGACGACCAAAAAAATCAGATTTGTCTAAGATCAAAGATGTGACCACCAAAGTTGAACATGTATATACATAGAAATCTATAATAAAAATAAATTTCGGGTTTCTTTATGAATAGCTGATAAGCATATTTTTATATTGATAATAATATATATATTTGGTTATTCATAATATTTGTTTTTCTTGTGGATAGTTCAAAACAGCCTGGATTACAGGAAAAATAGAACTAATGCCTGGACAAGAAAAACTTTGGCAAAGTGTATGCGGAAACTGTAAGAAATACCGTAGCGGAAAAGTAAATTGGAGCTTTATGTGTACTTCTTGCGGTCAAAGAACAATGGTTGTTCCACGGTAATTTTTTTTTACTCTATAACTCTTCAAGATATAACCATGATTATTAATTAATAATCCATTATGAACTTCAATTTTTACAGTGGTCGTATGGAGGTTTATTTAACCGATGATTCCGGCACACTTGCTGCTACAGTGTTCTCTCCGATTTTTGAAAAACTGATTGAATTTTTAGTTGCTCAGCTTTATGAAGCGGATGTTAAGGTACAACATTTATTCTCTCCCTTTGAAATCTATATATGTAGTATGCTTATAAGTGATGTGAACCACATACGAAGAAAAACGAAGAGTATATCCACATTTTTGTTGATATGAACCTGCATCAGGGGATTCGGCATTCAATTGTGGAGAGTGAATATCATGTTTGTTAGTTAGAATTCATGAGCTTTGCTGCATGATTATTACTTCAATCTATGGTATACAGTATGTGCATATGATGAACATATAATATGTATCATTATGAAGCTATAATATACAAGGATTTAGCATTCAGTTATGGAGAATGAATATCATATTTGTTAGTTAGAATTCATGCGCTTTGCTGCATGATTATTACTTCAATCTATGGTATAAAATATGTGTATATCCTGAACATATAATAGGTATCATTATGAAGCTATAATATACATGATTCTTTAACATCCATAAGGAATGATAGGCTAATTTGTTTAATCAATGTAGTACCCTAAATTCATTTTCTTTAATTCACAGTTGAAATAATCATTATACTACAGCTAATAAAATTTACACACAATCTTTTTTCCAGGGGCAGTCATTATTGAAGGAGATGGAAACAGCTTTATATGGGATCAAAGTTTGCTGCTTTGTGAATTTCTTTGCGTCGACAAGAATTACACAATTCTATAGCTTTACAAAGAAGACTCGATTCCTACCATTGAAGCTATTCAGATGCAAATACAAGATAAGGACACGGTAGAAGAATCATCAAAAGAAACCGGCCAGTTTTTCAGCCCCACAACCAAAGCTGTTCTTAAGGAAATTTCCGATTCTGCTGAGTTACAAACTGAGCCACGTATCCATTCTCCACGGTCTAAGAGAACAACGATGTTTGGTTCAATACCTACAACAATTCCAGCAGCTTCTGCACCTGCAAAAATTCAATCAATTTCGATCCACATAAGGCGTCTACGGCTGAAAGTCCAATGAAAAAGATGAAGAATAAGGATGAGGATGAATCGAAGGCGAATAAGGGTTTTGTATGTGTTTTTTAAAAGCCAAACTTTGACGTAGTGGCGAAACATAGTTAGCATATTATCACCATTAGCTTTTAACATAGCTTAAGTTTAATGGTGCAGTAATATACATAACTATTAGAGCTTTCAAGCATCATATTCCATTATCTTTTGTAAGTTATGGTAGCTAAACCTATGTATCTTTTCAACTGTATGACTTATTATAAATAAAAATGCATGGCTGTGACTATTTGGTTTATATGAATGCTTCATCTTTTAAACTATGTGGTTTTCATATTTTTCATCTTCTACGTTTACATCCTCACGGGCACGCCATGCCTTGCACGGCGTACGATTCACCACTAGTTTTATCTATTGAGTGCATTTGTCATGTATCGTATAGGAAAAAAAATCAATTTTTCAAAAGTCGATCAACAACTTTAATCTTACAAAAATCAATTTTAATCTCCGTACATCACTTTTTAGTCTTCCACCTTTATGTATGGCTAGCGGTAAATACATGACACATTTTGGTATTTCCAAAACCAATTTGTAACAAAAATCAAATACACATTATTGCTTTGGTATCACCAATACACCTTTTATGTATCATTCATGTGCTCGTTATGATAAAGAGATCTATGATGTATATTAATAAAAATTGCACTTAATGTAAATTTATCTTCCTATACTTATGACAATTCATCGTAAATACAAATGTTTTATATATATAGCCTACAAATAGAGGTTACTGGTGAGAGAAAATCTCATACAGACGAGTGAACATCTCAAACATCTGTGTATATGATCACATTTATAATGACTTATCTTTTTCACTATTATTCTGGTCAGTACACTTAGTGGAAATATTGAGGCAACACTAGTTACCCCAATCTCTTAGTAGATTTATCATTGTGTATCTTCATGATCACTATAGGCCCACATGAGTTTATCATACATGACTCAAACGTCATTGAGATCCCTGTTGATCTTGTCTTCGAGAAGAGTACTACATCTTGCATCAACTTAACACTAAGGTCACAAACACTTGGCACCTGACCACCTATTGGTTAGCTTAAGATTCGACTACGATGGATCTCTATCCTTCCTAACAAGGTGGTCAACAATGCAATCATACGGTGGGACCATCAAAGCGTCGCCCATCATCGGCCCAACACTAGTCTATCCCCATCCGTGAGTAGATTTATCATTGTAGTATCTTCATGATCACTATGCCAAACACATCTTGCCTTTCACCACCGCACACACACACAAGACCGTACTGTACTATCCTCGAGGAATCTCATCGAATTCTCATCCATGCCTTTAAATGCCCTCGGTTACGGTCCGAAAAAGATGTCAAACTTCATGGATCAAAATCATTATCAATATATCGTGTATGATGATTAATAGTGTAAATTCAAGTTATATAAATAGCTTTGTCTCTACTATTGCTCATTTCGGATTAATCAAGTCAATTCTTAGATATCGAGGGTTTTAAGGAAAAAGAAAAAAGGAAAAAAAAAAAAAAAGAAACAAAAGAAAAAAAAATTGGGGGAAAAGGATTTCCCGCACTTAATGTGAAAGCTTTCTCTCTAAACGCATAAAAGCATTTTGCTTTCGTCCATTTGATCTTTAAACTTTTCTTTGTTTTCGGGAGTTGAATGCAGATTCGATGGAAGTCACTTTCGATCGAGTAAGCAAACACTGAATTTGTTTTACATGTTAGCAATTTTCGATAATTTTGTATCCATAAACTTAAATAAAAACTGAATTATTTGTGTTCATATTGACAGGGTTTGATCAATGAAATTTTCAAACAAGTCTGGATAAAAAGAGCTGCAGGTCTTTTGTTATGATTTTCTCTTTCGTATTATACATTTTAATACCGATTTTATTTTGCATTTGAATAATTTCTCGAATTTATCTGCATTTTCGCATCTTTTTTCTTCATTTTATTTGATTTTTGTTTTTCTTCTGGCAGAGCGCGACAGGAATGAACATACCGATCATGTGGACGCCCAAAACGTAGAGGTATTGTATAGTTTGCTTTAGTTTTTGTGTTCTTTTGTGTTTGAAGAACGCCATTAATGACATATTGTCAATGTTTCACAATGTAAAGAGAATGTTTTCTATTTCTGAAATTAGCTGATTTTTCAACACAATTTTCAGGTCGGAGCTTCCACGCCGAAGAAAAATCGGCCTACCTCAGGTACAGAATCATTACATTGCTTTTTCGTGTTTATTCTTGCATTTGTTTTGGGGTAGTAAGATGTGTTCTTGGAGGGACACATATGCTTTTTTAGGATTTAGTTGGAACTGAATGGATGGAAAATGATGCTATGAATATTTTTCCAGTGGATTACCGGATACTTGGGATACACGTTGCGATTTTAAGAGTTGGAAATGTGATCTGATCATGCAAGATTAATACTTCAGATACGTATAATAAACAACCTTGTTGAACATTGAAGACAAACCACCAAGAAATTAATGAAATTCTACCCAAAATGAAGGAAAACAACCAAATTTGAAGTAAAAGCTGTACCGATTACTTTTATTGTAAGATTGTTTTATATATATAAATTGATCCCTATACTTTTTATATTTGTTCATATCCCATCTGTACCCTTATCGTGTATCCCGTATCTGCATATGCGTACCTATGCAACAAAGATTAGTAGTCCTCAATGACCTGCCCTTCTTTTGGACCTTATGTAGGCAGGATGTAGGCGGGATGCTTTAATGCAGCGAACTACCCTTTTACATAGATGTAAAACGACTCAAAACTTCTCATTTTTTGACATGTGGTAATGTCTTCAATGGTTATAATGTATATCGTGGAGTGAAAGGAGCAGATTGTATTAGAGTTTTCATTTGCCATAGAAAGAGCTGAATGCTGTACTTTAGAATCGATTCTAAGTGTACTTTTGGTTGCAGCTAATGCAAAGGCCCTGAAGCTAAGTTGTGAACTCCTTCGAATCTTTGTAACCGGTATGTATTGTGGTTTACTCTGTAAAAATAGTTTTCTTTAGGAAGATACTTTGCTTGAGAAAGTGTCGGTATATTTATGCAGAGGCTGTTCAAAGGGCTGCTATGATTGCAGAAGCAGAGGGTGCCACTACTATCGAAGCTACTCATTTGGAGAGAATACTTCCACAGTTACTCTTGGACTTTTGAAGCGTTTCTTCATATCGATGCACATTCTGTTTGTTCTCGCTTTCATATTGACCTTTTCTTTTAGTTGTTTGGTAGGTTGGATTCCCGAGTTCTCAAGTTACTATTTGAAATGAAGTATGAATGTTACATTTGTGTATGGCATTTTTTGAGTTAAGGAATTACTATCTTCTTTAATGCGTTCTGCACACTTCTTTGGCCCGATGACTTATTATCATTACGGCGATTGTCTTTCAACTACGTCCAGTTTTTTTTTTTTTTTTTTTTGGGTTTGTATGATCGAAATCCCCACGTCCCCAGTACTTAGAGTAAACACTTAAAGAATCCACACATAAATTTTAGTGATATATTACATACAAACCGTCTTTATACCTGTTTACATGAACTTATCCAGAAAATTCAACAAATCACTCAATACTTAGTAGTAGGAGATGTGATCGTACACGAACACATCAGTTTACACATCAAACAATATATAATGTCTACCTGAAAGCACTCAATTCTGTAATTATGTTGTACGGGTTGTGTTTTTCTTAATTCCTAAGTAAAATAATTGTAAGGCCTCAAAATAATCTATTGCACATAGTGGCTTATTTATGGTGTCATTCGGCATGGAAACTTAGTCAATGCAGCAACGATACATGAAATACTTTTCCATTGGGCGGCCACACTCAGCACAAACCACCAATTCCGGTACACCACCAGCAATGCCGGGAAGGATAAGGCGATTGCAATGTTGTGGAGTGTGAAGACTCTGCAGGTGATTGTTAAGAGCTGGTATGAAACCGGTTTGCTTTGCCTCTTCTTCCCACGAGGGGTATTCCGTAAGGCTTAACATCATCAAGTCGCCATTTGCTCGAGCCATGCCTTCTGAGCCCTTGCTAATGAGCGCCCATCCGTGATCAGTGCTGTCAAAGGTGAGTATGGTTAACACTTCTTGCATTATCTTGTCGTTTTGAGTTGTTTTGCTGTGTTGAATCTTCGAGTACAGCATGCTTTCTAATCTGGTCCAGAAATACCAAACTAGTGTTGGTTCTTCCCAACAGTGACTGAGATTCTCGTTGCGTATGATACCGTTGATTTTTCGAACGCGTTCTTTGTTGTTGCTCTTTCCAACATACACCATTTCTATATTTATACCTGCCTTTGTTGCAATATTTTTTACTGTTGCTGTAAATCTTGAATCCATTCGATTTCTTCTCCTCCATACAAGACAATGTATTTATCTTGTCTGATCTGTTTTCAAAAAGTGTCAATGTTAGTCTTTTTCCGGATAAATGAGTCTACGGGTGTGAATGATTCGAGTCGAATCAAACATTTAGTTATCGAGTCTCGCATACTCTTAAAACTGTCATGCTCGAACTTGGCTTGAGGTCGCTTGAGCAGGAAATACAATGCTCGAGCTCAGCTCAAATTAGTTTAGCAAATCTCGAGTTCAGTTAGACTGTGCTTGACAAAATTTCAAGCAATTTCAAGCTCGAACTCGAGCTCGTTATGCTTGAAATTTTTAAAGCCAAAAATTACATTTCTAATAATTTATTTATGCCTTTTATTTTTAAAATATTTATTTTTAAATATAATATGAAATAGCTTGATAATGCTTGTGAGCATTCGATTCAAGCTTCATGATGCTCGAGTTCGGCTCGTTTTCTGTAATGAGCTACTTGAGCTCAGGTCGAGTGTTTCTATACAAGCGAGTCTTTAACGAGCCAAACACCGAACTGCTCGTGAGTGTCTCGGCTCATTTACACCCCTAAATGAGTCTACATGAATTTTGCAGAGTGTTACCCAATCAAGTATTGCAGGATCAATGCTATCCGCCAATAACTCGAGCCTCCACGTCTCTCCTTTCCACAACGCTTCCTCCTTAGATAACGTAAACGGGTAAGCTAGATTTCCCCATATCCAAACCATATGGAGTGCATTAGGACACACAACTTTCCCTTGTGGATCCAAAGCCACGAGCATCGACTTCTTCTCGAAATGCCACACTTCTTTAATGTACCTTGTTACCGCTGGTTCGAGCAATGATGGGTGATGCAGAGTGTACCAGGGCATCATTGATTGCAGATGCTTAAATTTCTGTTCATACCCTTCATTCCAAGTCCCCGACCTATCCACTACCGGGAGCCAGACAATCTCGTATTGGTAGTCTTGTCTTGATCGCGCATCTTGGTAAATGTCGATGAGTACTGGAAGCTCATCATGAGAAAGATCAAGATCTGATATTAGCAGCAAGACCGTCTTTCTTCTCAGTATGTCAACATGTGCCTAAGGTAATTAGAGATTACATGTTAATTAATAAGGCATAAAATTCGATGTTAGAAACGATTAGTGTTTGTGTTTGTCAAAATTACCCTTGTCTTAGTAGTGCCCACTTCTAGAGGAAGGAGATCATCTTTGACATAGATCAAGCTCTTGAGGATCTTCATGTTGTCCAAATGTGGTATCTCGAAAAGGTGAACGAGCATTTGGTAATACTCCATATGTTTTTTCTCATCTGATGACCATCACTCCATCAGTGTTGTAAATTTCAGTTAGTATTAAAGTCTTAAAAGTGTCGGTGCCTTCTGGTGTTAACTTAGCACCGTGTTAAGAACCCTTACGTCAGTTCTTTTTAATAGATTCTCTATTTTACAGACTCAAACATCAATTTTCTCTGTTTAGCGGAATTTCTATTCTGAGTAAAATGCATCAGAATTTCTACGAGACATAATTTGAATAGAGAATCTATATCTTGCCCAATACATGGTGGCATCATTTAGAGATTCTGTATATTACAGATTTAAGTAAAGATTCTGCATCATTTAGACGTTTTTTTTTTACGGATATAAGTTAAATGTCAATTTTCTTACCAATGTGTTGATAGCAATTAGCTAGTTGTGCTTTGAGGTTGTCGTGTACGTTGCTCAGCTTGTGTGTTAAACTCGACAGTTCCCAGGTGTCCATCGATGATCCCATGAGCCTGCAGATTCAAACATCACTTTTCTTCGTTTTATAGATTCTCCTATTATAGAGTAAAATGGATGAAGAAAATCTTTATATTGTTCATAATTTAAATAGAGATTATGGTGATTCAAACACCCTTTTTCTCTGGTTTTTACATGTTCTATAGTCAGAGGGGAAATGCATTAGAATCTCTGCAACGCATGGTTTGAATAAAGAATCTGTATTTTGTGCAGTAGTAGACGTATTTTACAGATCTAAGTAGAGATTCTGCTGCAAATGGTTTTTGATGAATCTGAATATCTACTATAAGTGTTGTAATATCGATAATTAAAACGTGCGGATGTTTTCTTTCGTTTGAATTGCTTACTCGTAGTTCATGCCTAGTAGATTCGTGATCAGTGTGCAACAAACAACCATACTTCTAACGGTCCAGTACACAGCAGACGGGATAAGAGCAATAGCCGTTGCCATTGGAGGCTTGTCATCAGAGATATACTGTGCAGGTAAGCTCTTAAACTGCACAATGCATTTAGTTACATCTAGTATAACTTTTATGAGATTATCAACCGCGTTGAATCTCGGTTTCAACGTAGCTGAATTCTCGAGGATTTCTGGCAATTGTTTTAGGATTCCCACTGATTTAGCTAGTGGATTAGTGGCGAAAAGCTTGGTTACTAGCCAGAATTGCCCGTATTCTACTGCAAACGCCGCGAGTGATAAGACTACTTTTGCGTCGTATCCATAGCTTGATAGCATCCCTATTATAGCCACTGTTGTTGCATGTGCATCTCCCCCACCTGAACACTTGCTAGATAACTGCAAAAACATAGGCCAAATACACACATTGTTACGTCTAGGTTGCATAGATACAGATACGTGGGTACGGGATGTTATACATATGTATAAAGGGCACATACGTAAGTATCAAAAATACAGGGACCAAAGTATACGTATCAAAACTTTAGTATCGTTTTCCGATAAGAATCCAACCTACCTCACAGGCAATTTTGTGAATTATGTAAGCCAATCCATCTAAAATCCCATCTGAGACAGCCAATGCATCCTTTTCCTCCAACATGTCAATATCGTCACGAATTCCCTGCAGAAAAGAAAACCCGAATTTAGTGACAAATCAAAGAAATTATCAAACCGGAAAGAGGAGATATCGATATCAAACATTTATCACTCCATCAATTCCAGGTGATACATGATGCAAGATTGTCTCGATAACTTGCAAAACCGCTAAGTTTTCAAGCTCGCGTCCATCAGGAAAATGCAGGGCATGAATCTGTTTCATCAATGCAGTGTCATCAGATGACGATAGCATTCCCCTTTCATGTCCCCTTTCGTGTCGTATCATTTGCTTTGTCTTAGTAGGCTGTGCAGCAGTAGCCATATCTTTCTATTTTGGGAAAGTTAAAAGAGGTTGAGCCAATGTTTTCTGTTTTTGGGAAATTTACACAAGTGTGAGATATACTTATAGGCATAAAAAAAGTGATTTGTGAATCAAGTACCTTACTTGAAGGAAGTGTAAATTGTTAAAGACTATTTGGATAAGAACATAGAGTGGTCCTTAAAACATGTCTTTTTCACTTTAGGTTGAGAAAAAAAGATTCATTAGTTGTTGAAGGCTTAGGCGCCACGTCGGATCTACTTTTGAGATAGCACAATGACATTCGACCTTCAGAAAGTCGAATCTAAGCTCAACATTTTTACTTTGCTGAGGTCGACTGTCCGTTTCAACCTCTACAAAACCCGTCTTTTTCACCAAAAGTTGAGAGGAAAGATTCATCAGAGAAAGAAGGTTGTTAAATGCACCACAACAGATCCTCCTTCGGGATAACACAATGACATCAAGCTCTAGAAACTCGAATCTAAGCTCAACAACTTAATTTGTAGAGGTCGATTGTTCATTTTCAATCTCTGCACTAAAGGTTGTGAGGAAAGAAAGATTCATTAGAAAAAGACGGTTGTTACAAGCACCGCAACGGATCGGGACAGTATAATGACATTCGACCTCTAGAAAGTCGAATCTAAGCTCAGCATTCGACTTTACAGAGGTCGAATGTCCATTTCCGACCTCTTTAAAGTCGAATCTACCCTAAAGTGTGGTGCTTTTAACGAGCGTCTTTGGAAAAACATGTACTTATTTATGCTAAAAGCTTTTATGCGACAATCATTAGATAAGGTAATAAACTGATGATCAATATTCTTAAGGCCAAAGGCATTGCTGTAGCTATAAGTTTCCTTATGCTAGCTGGTTTTATTCTTGTCTCCATTGTTTACTTTTTTCCAACATTTTGGAGTATCCCAAGTGACTATTTGTTTTTAAGAGCAACCACAGTGGTAATACATCTAATAACACTTTGTTTTCCGTTTCTGTTATACATACTTATACGTGTGTATTAATAAACTATACTATTTTCTCTAACTTGGTATGTCGTAGAAAATCTCTTACATATACATGACAACATCATATTAATCACACGACTCGTGTAAATGACCTATATTTCGTCAGCTCGGTCATCGGGTAGGCCAAGATAGATTTGACCCCATCTATCCCGAAGCCCTTGTAACAGTTCAAATTTTGGGTCTGGCCACGAGCTACAACCATAGAGGCCAGTCTGGGACCGGACTACAATGATCTTGGATCTACGCCATAATCACTCTATAAGTGCAAGTCCTGACCCCCCCCCCCCCACAGCAGGTAGGGAAAATCTCAACCAGTGACCGGATCAGCCCTCCAACATACTTCTTCAGGCGACCAATCCATTCGAGAATTTACGTTTGTGGCCGACAACATTGGTGGACCCCTGAAAATGTTCGAGTCCAAAACCCAATAAGATGGGATGTAGCATATATATATACTCTACCGTTTCCATAAGGACGTTAGCCATGACACGGAATCTTGTGTTGTGAGCATGGAAAGAAGATCGAATAGAATGACTTGGTCGTTAATCGTCCGAGCTAATCATACTTAGAATCGTTAATTGTCCATGCTAATCGAACATGGCAGGATCTTCTCACTAATCAGCTACAAAGTACGGTACTTGATCTTTGTATAACAATATATAGTAATACATTTAATTTATGGATCTATGTTTTCAAACTATCCCTTGGATATGGTCTAGTGGTGAGCGGGTGAGGTGGTGTAGTGCCTTGCTATATCTAAAACCGGAGGGTGGGGGTTCGAGTCCCGTAAAGGGTCGGCCCATTTCGGTAAGAGATATCTAATGCAAAGCCTCATCCCCGAGCTGTTAGATCCTATTATTAACCTCTCCTCGCATGTGGGATCGGAGGCGAGGGGACCCTCACGATTAGGTTTTAACCGTTTTTCTATGTTTTCAAACTTAAACAACATTTATAATATAAGTTGTGCCAATTTCCAACCAGAAACAGAACATGACTGTATATTGTACTACTTTTTCTAGAAGAAATTAAGATTGTATATGGGCACTTTAAATGGCCTGCTGGGAAAACAGTTATGCATTTATAAGTCTATGTATGTCTTCCACAAACGTTATTATTTCTTCACCTGTTTCGGACCACTCCATTGGCAGGCACGTGTACAATGATAAATACTAAATAGTCCTTCAGATCTACTACTACTACTTTTTTTTTTCTTCTTTTTTTCCGAGGAAAGTAACTTTGTTGAATAACACTAATCATATGCAATTTACTATCTACTAAAATAGAGAACTTCATTATGCATTGTAACGTCCCCACATTGAAAATGTGAGATAAAACATTATTAAGACATAAGGTTAATTTGATGACGATGCTTGGAAATCGTCGGGTTTTATAAGTGGGTAATTGGATCTTTTCGGAAGGATTGCAACCTATAATCTGGAGATTTTGGTGATGATTTATGGTTGTTTTGTTTGAGACCGTCTACGTATTCAATATGTATGAGATCAAGCTAATTAATGTAGTTCCGATAGAGAGGACAAATGTCCTTTATATAGGCATCCCGCGTGGGGGAGTGAATGCAAGAATCCTTGATTTCGGGGCCAGTGATTTGAGGGTCATTACCATGTCGACGTGGGACAATTAGAAAAATTATATATTCAGGTCCTTGTAGGACTTCATAATTAATGTCAGGTCGGATCAGATTTGATATATTTTTTTTTAAATCTCCTGTTTAAATTCCAACGGGCTCGTTCAAAATGGCACGCGGGCCATGGAAGCCTCGTTAAAATGTAAGAAGGCCAAAAAAACGAATGGAGTCGTTGTAATTTCAACGAACTCGTTGAAATTTAACGAGTCCGTCCAAAATTTTAACGAGGACAGTGCTTTCCATATTCGGAACGAGTCCGTCCAAAATTTAACAACCCAAACGTTCATTATATTCGATCCGCAATCTTCCTCGTTGAAATTTCAAATTTCCCACGCTGACATCTCTATCTGAATATGGATTAGAGTTCTCCACGATGGATCTGCAGCCAGATAGCACCAATGGTGACGTTGCATCTTGCGATGAGGGGAGTGAGCTTAATGTGCAACCGCCTAATGTGCATCAGATCGAAGTGCAGCAAGTCGAAACTTCCATTTCTACTATTTCATTCGCAAGTATTGTGAAGGAACAAGGAAATGAACCATATTCACAAAGGGTATTACCTTCGATTATCATATCTTTTAAAAACTTAACTTATCCCCTGGATATGGCCTAGTGGTGAGGAGTTGGGGTGTTATAATGACAGCCGAACCTTAAGTTGGAGGTCTGCGGTTCGATTCCCGTAAAATGGATTGATTTCCGATTGATAACACCCTTCAGTGATGGGGAACCAGCAAGCCCCTGATTCTAAGCTCTAGGTTACCTGATTAACATCTCCCTACATTCCTGTGGGATCGGGAGTGGGAGGGCCCTCATGGTTAGGGTATAACCATTTTAAAAACTTAACTTGTTAGGAGATAGATAATTCATATTTTAAGCAATTCAACGGTACCATTAAGTCTGACCTTATAACAAAGAGCCTCAACATGACATGATGACATAAAATGGACTACAAGGCCTTCAAAGAGCTAACGATATAAATATGAAGACAATGTTGATAGAGAAATTTAAACTCTTAATATTCTACTCTGATTTCATATTGCATTTCTATATTTCGCAAAAACTTAAATTATTGACATTCTATTAGAGCATTTTATCTTTTTATTTTACGAATCCATTGTTCACTTCAACTATTTCGTTAACTTTTTGTGAGTGGTATTGTCCTGAATTTTTTTTAAGAAGAATAAATGCTAATTTTGATTAAATGAGACCAAATAGAAGACCAAAAGAGTCAACGCATCTTCTTAAGCCATTTTCTTTTTTTCAGTGGGCCAATATTTTTTTTAAACAATAATCTATTGAATTCACTTTCTATTTGAGGTCGTCATTTTCCTTTTCTTAATAATTCTTATGAATGAAATACATATAATAAACATGATTAGTATGACTTTGATAATCAAAGAAAGATATATAGCCAAGTTATAATATATATGAAACATCATGCATAACAAACTATTACATGACAACCCATTGACCATGCATAGTTGACACTGCATTACATAAATACCAAGTGACACATAAATCACCAAGTAATACTACAAACAAGTCAAAATACAAGACAACATATCAACCCTTATTTAAGACCAAACATGACTTATGTAGGTAACATAAATAACACACTAGACACTCAAAATACACCTTAAAAAATACAAATAGATTGCCCAAGTCTTCAAAATGTTCTTATTAATCCAAACTTCTTTATTTAACCCATAGCTAGCTTGGTTCATCTTGGTCACACCTTCAACTTACCTAACCCTGCAAATCATATATATATATATATGTGTATATATATATATATATATATATATATATATAAATTAGCATTTCGTTACGGATTCTGTATTTGGTATATTCAAACATCAATTTCTCCGTATGACAAATCTATGTTCATAGTGAAATGCTGTATGATATAATGACAGGTCTTATTGTCACACGTTATATTGTAAAATTTATTGGATCATATATACATATATATTCGAAATTTTGAAAAAAAAGACAATTAGTTACCTTGAGCAGTCAACAGAAGGGCTGAGAGGATAAGGAAGAGTAACACCACATCTAGAAGGGATGCTAGCAGCATTCCTAAGGTAGTTAGCATTGCCATTAGCATTTGAAGCCATGTTTTTCAGGCAAGTGCAGACGCTCTGGCGGTCTGGCGTGGCCCTCGCCGCCGCGTAAAGTGACCGGATTCCGCTACAGCAAGACGCCTGCAATCAATATATATATATAACAAAGCCAAGATTATGTTTTTCCGGCAGATAAGTTGGGCTGATGAACCAACATTAATACTATTATTGAAGGGAACATGTACTATTTAATTACACAAATGCCCCCAGTACCCGTATCCTATATTTTCCGAAAATCCCTACCCACATAACCCGCAGCCACGTATATGTATCCGTGCGTGCAACCTAGCTAGGCTACGTATGTTCGTACCTGCAATGGAGCGCTTCCCATGACGAAGCTCAGGCATGGATAAAGGGTATTTAAGACAGTGTCACATGATATGGCAGCTTCCATTTGAGGTGCAAGAACAAGCATGAGCATGAAGCACATGCATAAGTTCTTCAACACAGCCATTGAAACAGAGATTTTAGCAAGAAGAAGGGTAATCAAGCTATAGTGTAGTGTGTATTGAGATGTTGATATTTGATAGAATGTATTAGAAAATGAAGTATAAAGTGATTTATATAATCAAAGGTATTTGGGGTGGGTACGTATATATGGGGTAGTTGGTTGTTGAGTTCAATTTAATATACATTAATTAATGAGAGGTATTCTTAGTGGTCGTTGCATGAATTCAATTCGATGTCTTGTGAAAGGACACAAAGTCACCCCTTCTAAAATAGGCCATAACTATGGCTACCGTCACAATTACTCATGCATAAAGAATGACACAACAAGTTTTCATATCATTAGTTATAATGTAGGATATGATTCATTGATAATCATATATAGTCTTTATTGCAAAAGGCGGGTTTTGTCATTGATTGTGATTGAATAGTTGTGACCGTAAAATTACTATTGCTACTGCTATTCTAGCATGGGAAAAAGTCGATAAAAATGATGTGGCCTGGCAAAACTTATGGGTTTGTCACGTGTCCTTTAATCATGATATTTTGAAAGGGAAGTGATAGAGTTATTTCCTTAAATTTACACTATTTTTACACCATCATTATCTCACAACATATTTTTCACTTGTAAAAAAGATTAAAAAAATTTGAAGAAATTACAACCACAAGATTATGTTAGGTGTAAAAATAGTGTAGACTTAAGAAAGTAACTCTATCAATACCCATTTTGAAAAATGCTAATATGATAACCATTGTGTCACAACGAATGACACAATTCACTTTTACATCTATAACGACGATATAAGACTCATTGATCTTGATTTATACCTATCCTAATCAAAAGTACGAAAGTGTGACGTGTTTGTTACTCAACCGTTGTGATAGTAGCATCGACCTAATTTTTGTGGGCTCGAGTGAGAGTGTGTATCTTTTATGGTCCTTGAGGAATTTGGATAATCAAACTATCTCTCCACTAGCGATTCCTTTTAGCAGAGGGCTTGACAATCATACATACATAATACCAAGTCGACGGCGGTGGCGGATTTAGAAAAAAAAAAATTAGTGGAGGCACCAAAGCAAATTCGAAGATTGAGTGGGGACATGAATAGTGTTTTTATATTTTTTTACCAATAAAACTACATTATTTTTTGAATCTCAGTGAGGGCACTGACCCCACCACACATAACTTGGGTCTGCCCCTGGTCCACGGGCATGTGCTCAGTTCAATACATACTCAAAGACTACTTTGGGCATTCTTTCGAGGCCACGGGCAAGTCCCTAGCTTAATGCGGTTGATTTTACATTTAGTATCGACTTGATCAAGCACGTTTTGCATATTCTTATTCTCGGACAACCATCTGGTAGCTACATGTCCGTCATTGTGAGATTGTTAAGATGAGTAGGGTAGGGAGGGGTTGTGCAGGGTGGTGAGGGTGAGCGGGGTGGTTGCGGTGCGTGGGGTAAGGCAAGGGTGGGGTAGGTAAGGTGCTACGATCTAGGGTGAGGCGGTGGGTGGTGTGAAGTCCCACATCGGTAAAGTAGTAGAATGCTCATCTCCATATAAGTGTGAGACATAATGTCTTGTCAACTCGGGTTAGCCCTTTTTTAGACCAAGCGAGGACGACGGTCTAAGCAGTTGACCGGACCATTTATGGTGCCTGTAGCGCTACCAGACACAGGTCTTGTGGCGTTACAGAATGATATCAGAGCAGACTATCAGACGGAACTATGCACTGCACCGTACAAGAAGACGGTGTAAGGATGACCTCTAATTACCTCTGGTAGGGACGATCCGGGAACTGTCTTGGCCGTCCTGGCGAGGATGCTACCCCTTATAAGAAATGTTAAGTCCCACATCGGTAAAGTAGTAGAATGCTCACCCCCATATAAGTGTGAGACATAAATGTCTTGTCAACTCGGGTTAGCCTTTTAGACCAAGCGAGGACGGCGGTCTAAGCATGACCGGACCATTTATGACTCATGTAGCGCTACCAGCACAAGTTTGGTGGCGTAGTGTGAGACATAAATGTCTTGTCAACTCGGGTTAGCCCTTTTAGACCAAGCGAGAACAATGGGTCTAAATAGTTGACCGGACCATTTATGACTCATGTAGCTACCAGAGTCCGGTGGCGTTACAAAATGATATCGAGCCGAATATCGACGGAACTATGCACCGCACCGTACAAGAAGACGGTGTAAGGATGACCTCTAATTACCTCTGGTAGGACGATCTGAACATGGCCGTCCGCGATGACGCCTCTTTATAAGGGGAGAATGTAAGTCCCACATCGGTAGGGTATTAGAATGCTCACCTCATATAAGTGGGAGGTATACATGTCTTGTCAACTCGGGTTAGCCTTTTTAGACCTAACGAGGATCATGGCTCAAGGAGTTGACCGACTATTTATGATTAATGTACTACGCACATGTCGTGTAGGTTGTATATATGGTGAGGTTGAGGTGGTAATGTGGTAGGATGTTTTGACAATTTCCATTATATCTCATTCATGCATTTTGAAAGTTATGAAAATAAATCAATTTTATTACTTTATAATGAATTTTTCATTACATGTGAGTACACTACGATCTTATCCAAAACAATGTAATAGAATAAAAAACAGTTTTATTACATCCCATTATTTCCGTCTAAACTATTCATTATTAATCCCTTACTTCGTTTCATTTTTTCCTGAGGCATCAAAAGGACACAAAATAGACTTAATTAGACAAATAGGATATTATGAAATCTTATTTGATTATAATGACACAAATTAGATAGATAAACTCAAATACCTTTAATGAAGGAAAAAATAAAAAATAAAAAATAAAAAAAAAGGGAGAAGAGACTTACCAGCTGAATGTGTTTTTTTATTTTTATGATGAAACACACGCTGTTTGTGTTTTTTTTTATATTTTTTTTTTTAATGATGAAACACACGCTGTTTGTGTTTTTTATTTTTTATTTTTTTATTTTTTTTTTCCTGCTGGAGGTTGTACATTGAAAGTGTGGAATTTTTTTTTTTTTTTTCTGGACGGTGATTTTTTTTCCATTGATCATCATGATACATTGACCACCCCGATGCATTGACCATCATGATGTAGTGATCATCCCGATGCATTGACCACTACGATGAAATGACACCGCGACGCAGTGACCACCGCGCTGCACTGACAACCGCGATGAAGTGACCATCACTATGCAGAGACACCACGATGAAGTGACACCGCGATGCAATTACCACCCCCGATGCAGAGACACCACGATACAGTTACCGCCCCCGATGTAGAGACACCGCGATGCAGTGACCACCCCGATGCAACGACCACCGCGATGCAGAGACCACACCCGATGTATTGACAACCGTGATGCATTGACCACATCGATGTAGAGACACCGCGATGAAGTGACACCGCGATGCAGAGACACCGTGATGCAGTGACCACCCCCGATGCAGAGACACCGCAATGCAGTGACCACCCCTGATGCAGAGACATCACGATTAAGAGACACCGCGACGATGAAGTGACACCGCGATGCAGAGACACCGTGATGCAGTGACCACCCCCGATGCAGAGACACCGCAATGCAGTGACCACCCCTGATGCAGAGACACCGCGATGTTATAACATTTGACGATGCAGAGACTCCGACGCCGCAATGTTATAACATTTGGCGATGCAGAGACACCGCGATTCAGAGACATCGCGATTAAGAGACACCGCGACGATGAAGTGACACCGCAATGCAGAAACACCACGATGCAGAGACACCGTGAAGAAATGACACCGCGATGCAGTGACCACTCCGGATGCAGACATACCCCCGATGCAGAGACACCGCGATGTCTCTTTACCGTTCAAAAAAGCGTTCAAAAAAAAAATCACGTCCAGGAAAAAAGAAAAAAGAAACGTCCAAGAAAAAAGAAAAAAGAAAACGCGTCAGTTGCAGAGACACACCGCAATGCAGTGACCACCCCGATGCAGAGACACCGCGATGCAGTGACCACCCCCGATACAGAGACGCTGCGATGCAGAGACACCTCCAATGCAGTGACCTTCGCGATGCGTTGACCACCGCGATGTATTGACCACCCTTAATCTATTGACCACCGCAATATAGTAGCCACCCCGATGCAGAGACACCACAATGCAGTGACCACCCCCAACGCAGAGACACCGCGGTGTCTCATACAGTGGCCACCCCGATGCAGAGACACCGCAATGCAGTGACCACCCCTAATGCAGAGAGACCGCGATGAAGATTGGGCAATTGAATCTAAACAGGAACCTCGAGTGGGTATCCATACTAAAATAAAAAAAATCAGGCACACTTTTAAGCAAAAGAGACTCGTGATATCAACATTTTATGCAGTGACATCGGCATCATATATGCAGTGATATCAACATTTTATGTAGTGACATCGACAATCATATATGCGTTTCATCAACAATTTATGCTGTGACATCGACAATCATATATGCGTTTCATCAACAATTTATGCAGTGACATCGGCAATCAAATATGCAGTGACATCAACAATTTATGAAGTGAAATCGGCAATCATATATGCGTCACATCAATAATTTATGCAGTGACATCGGCAATCAAACATTTCTTTCCTAATTCTCCTTTCCCTTTCCGGCTGGAACCTTAGTTCAGCTTTGAGAACCTTAATTCCCTCACAATGAGTCAAAATTAGACTTTGAAAAGGTCGATTATTGACTGAAAAATCTACTTTCCGAAGGTCGGATTGATATGGTGCACAAGTAGTGTAATTTACGGCTAAAATAATGAGTAAAAATCAGAACCAGTGATAATCATAACCTTAAAAATGGAATTGCATTCCTTTTATATACTTTATATTTGTTTCAACAATAATACAAGACAAAAAGAACAGGAGCATCCTCTTTGTACCTAATCTGAAGCATATTTTCTGGGAACTTGTTTTTTGTTGTTCCTGTATCTTTAATCAAAATTAAAAAGACACATTACACACAAAAACGTAGCTGAAATGTCATCAAATGTTTATAACAGTATTGAAGGCACATCAGCAAAGAAAGGCATATTCGTTTGCTGCAACTCTTCACATTCTTCTTGAGTTGCAGAGCTCGGATCAAAAGGCCCGCGATCTGGCAACTACCGACCCTGCTAATCTTCAAACCTGTTTTATATATATATATATATATATATAATAAACTAGACCTAATAAACTAAACAAACAAACAAAAAAATGCAATCTTTAGCCGCAATGGTAGTAAAAGCAACTGATTACAAGTCAAAATTAGACTAAATGGAACTCCCAATCAAAGCCAAACTACCAAATAGTAAATAGCATGCCCAAATAGTGAAAACACAAACAACAAATTAAATAGAAGGCTGCGAATGACCGAAATCACAAAGTTTCCCAATCATAACAACTTTAACCCCTACCATGAGATTAAAGGACCGGGGAGGCTTACCCCTTACGCCTTTGAGAGACTCATTGACGGCGGAGTTGACTGCGAATTTTCCAAGACTACTCAAAATCCGTCCAATCTTTTCACAACGGTGAGGATCCGGGACACACTCATCAGACTTCTGGGTTCCGGTCACATTAACTCCATCGGTAACTTTGGCTACTACTACGGATCTCAACAAATGAATCAAGCAGGGAAGGAGAAGAAGCAGGGAGGCGAAGAAGATGGGTCTTTGTTTTTTTTTTCCTTTTAAGTTCAGCTGCTCAATTGTGTAGTAGGGTAAATTAAGAAACTTGGATAAAATGTGTCTTTATAACCAAATATCTTTTAAGTGTATCCTAAGTGTCTAATTAAGTACCGAAGCTAGTCCTTATAAACAAATATCCATTTTTTCATTCAGTAACATGGTAAACTTGTAAGTTGTAAGTAAAATTGTGACTACTCGACAAACAATATTAATCCAACAACAACAACCATATAGTAATGATAACGCAGGATTACCATTTAATTATTACTCAAAAGTAAATCCAAATTTACAATAATTTAATAATAATATGCTGAAAAATAGATAAAATCCAATGCACGTTGAAGAACATCACTTGAAGCAATAATCAAGCTATTTGCACCCTTCAACAAAGGAAACAAACAATTACCAATATTTAAAACACAAATATTGCTGTAAAATTTATAATATATTTTTTTTAGGATAATTTATAATATTATTAAAGGAGGTATGTCTACAGAAGATAAGACTTGATTATCTTAGTTTTCTATCACCTAACGATTTTTCGTGTTCTAATTTTATGGGATATCCTCAAAAGGGAAGCTTTACTTGCCTAGTTAGCGAGACATTAAAGTACAATTTAATCATTAATGATTTCCTTTAAAAATGATGAATATATAATTCCAAAACGTTATCAGTAATTTCTGGTAAATTGTACAGTCAATGTACAAAAAAACAATAAAAAAAAAGTAACTGATATCACAATTAATACTATTTCAGTCAAAGTCACCATTCACCAATATTTGAACAAACGTTTGTTGTGTGCTATGTGTACTACATCCGTCGCATAAAAAATATTCATTTTTTAAAAATAGGTTGTTTCATAAAAAATGTTTATTTATAAAACCAATATATCATTTAATACATTTTTTTTTTCAAACATACACCCATTTTAGTTTTTAATGCATGTGCTCATTTTACATTCCCATAGAAACATTAATTATATGATAAGGATATATAAGTCATTTACTACTTAAAATACAACACATTAATTGTTTTCCTAATCTGTGTATACCAGAAAAAGTGGAATTTTTTTGTGGGACGGAGATAGTATCATTTATAAAAAAAATAGTCAATTATATATAGTTAATTATTTTTTCTGCAAGGAAACATATGATCAAATTTGTGATATCCCATATTGGAAGTGGAGAAGCGCATCACCACCATATAAGTGTGAGACATATAAATCTTGTCAACTCGGGTTAGCCCTTTTAGACCAAGTAAGGACGATGGTCTAAACAGTTGACCAGACCATTTATGACTCATTTAGCCCTACCAGGCCCAAGGTCTAGAGGCGTTACAGATCGAATAATATTCAGGTTCGACTATCATACGGATCTAAGTGCCACACAGTGAGAGGTGGTGAGGGCACCTCTAGAATTCTATGGTAGGGACGAACTGGGACAAGTCCACTGGGGCAAGTCTTGGCGCCGACGAAGACGCCATCCCTTATAAGAGGGGAGGAGAATGTGGTATCCCACATTGAAAGTGGGGGAAGCGCATCACCACCATAAAAGTATGAGACATAAATATCTTGTCAATTCGGGTTAGCCCTTTTAGACGAAAGTGGACGAATCGCATCACCACCATATAAATGTGAGATATAAATATTTTGTCAACTCGGATTAACCCATTAGACCAAGCGAGGACGGCGGTCTAAGCAGTTGACCGGACCACTGGACCATTTATGACTCATTCAGCGCTACCATGTCCGGAGTTTGGGGCGTTACAAATTTAATATAAATCAATGTTTGGGCCGGGGTAACCTTCACGTACATACACTCTCAATGTTATGAATAAACAGAAACTTTATACTAGAAAAAAATGCACAAAATGAATGAAACCAAAATGTATGGAAAACTCCTTTTGATATTAGCAATATTTCTTTCATTGGTTAAAGAAACTTGATGTATCCGTCATATATATTTGACATATCAGATATTTATTTAGAAATATGATACGTCATTTCATCAAAAAAAAAAAAAAAAAGAAGCCGAAGAATACTTACTTTGAGCAATCAGTATCGGGACTAATGGGAAATGGAACATGTATTTTGCATAAATCCGGAAGTTGACCGGATGATAGGCCTTCCTACCAACCGTTTAGGGTCACCTAGGTTGTAATACCCGTGGTGCTGATAAAAGATCGATACACCCAGTGGCGGATCCAGGATGAAAGTTCAGTGGGGTCACAAAAATATCGCAAGTCTAAAAAAAAAAAAAAAAAACCGACAAATTGAAACTTTTTTCCGGCAAATATTACAAAAAATAGTTGATGGATTATAATTGTTCCTGGATCAAAAGTACAATATATAGTCATAAATTTCAACTTATCATGACACAAAATTACAAAATATAGCCAACCAATTAAAACTGTTTCAAATCAAGCACAAAATAAGCGTACATCGCCCATAAATTACAATTGTCCCCTACGAGTTTTCATGTTTTGAAATCGTTCAATAACGACATCAGTGCTAATACTATTTAGCAAATCCTTTTCAATGTCACAAATAAGACAATCGCTTAGCAATTCATCAGCCATTCGATTCCGCAACGGTGTCTTAACAATGGTCATTGCAGAGAAGCCTCTTTCCACACTTGCTGTTGCTACCGGCAAAACCAAAGCTAGCCTCAAAAGCCGATACACCAAATTATACCCAACGTGCTTTCTTGTTTGCACCAACAATGTAGATAGACTGCCAATCCCATTCAAGTCACTAAATCTGTCATCCGTTGACACATCCATAATATATGTATCCAGTTGAGTTCTTAACACCATACATTCATACGGAGAGAAGTCATTAGGATAAAACTCAGCCATCTTCATCAACCTTTTTACATCAAACCCCGCAAAATGATCGAATGGACTCAAACTAGCAATACAAAGAAGTAACTCAGAATTGATCTCAGTAAATCGATCATTTATCTCTGAAAGTTGCATATCCACAATTGCATAAAAACATTCCACACGATAACGAAAATCATTAGTGATGTTACTTTTACGCCGACGATTGAATGAAAAAACATACTCAGCATTCATATCCAAACAATCAATATCATGCTTATCACAAAATGCAGTGATATTACCTAAGAGATCCTCCCATCCATGATCTCTTAACTCTTGCAATTGCTTCTTTGTCATTTCAACAAATCTCATAGCATTCACAATGTCTTGATCTTTTTATTGCAAAGCTATTGACAACCCATTTGTGATCATCAAAATTTTCAACATCAACTGTAAATTGAAGACAAAATCAAAGGATTCAAAATATATCAACAAACCTTTTGCTTGGTTCTGTTTTGGAGTATCGTGAGCATCACACTCAACAAATTTTATAACCTCAACAACACTAGAGAACAAAAGAACCAAGTTTATCAAAGAATCGTGATGAGATCCCCAACGTGTATCTCCGGCCCTTTTAAGACTTACCTCTTGGTTTAATCCTGATCCTGTTTCAATCAAACCATTATTGATATCTTCCAATATCTTTTTCGCTTGGAATTCTCGAACCATATCTTTACGCTTGCAAGATGCACCGACAACACTCGTCAACATGGATGTCATAGAAAAAAATGATTCGACATCTTGATGTTTTTTAGCCACGGCAACAAGAGCCAACTGAAGTTGATGGGCAAAACAGTGAATATAATATGCAGACTTGTTTTCTCTCATAATCAAAGTTTTCAACCCATTGAACCTACCCTTCATATTACTAGCCCCATCATACCCTTGACCACGAATTGTCATCAAACTCAAGCCCAACTCAGCAAATAAATTATCAATGGCAGATTTCAAATTCGAAGACGATGTCTCCTTCACATGGGTAACACTAATAAATCTCTCTTTTACATTCCCATGACAGTCAACAAATCGAAAAATCACAGCCATTTGTTCTTTCCCTGAGACATCACTAGACTCGTCCACCAACAATGAAAAAAAATCACCTTTCATCTCATCAAGTATACGAAGTTGTATCTCCTTAGCAAAACAATTAATAACGTCTTTCTGAATACTTGGAGATGACATTTGATGATTTTTTGGAGCATTTTCAAGGACAACTTTACGGATATGCTCACTTATATTAGCAGAGTATTTAAGAAATTCAAGAAAATTTCCTTGATTTGAAGAACCTTCGGACACATCATGACCACGAAAAGCCAACCCTTGATGTAACAGAATTCTACATACTTCAATGGTAGCACTTAATCGAGCCAAATATTCCTGTTTTTGAATATTTGTATGTTTATGAAAAGAAACCTCAATGGAACGCTCTTGTCTCCTTAGATCCTCACATTTCCTCAATGCAAAATTATGAGAACTAGATTCATTACCAACATGGATTCCTAACCTCTCTTTTTTATTCCAAGCATTAAAACCTTCACTTACAAATGCGCCACCACTACCTTGATTCCCAAATTCATCTCTAAACAAATAACAACACAAGCAATATGCTTTGTCTTCCTTAGTGCTATATTCTAACCAATTAGCATATTCTTTAAACCACATTGGATTAAATCGACGAGTTCTCGTTCCATACTTTGTCTTAGGAAATTCATGATCATGGGGTTGACAAGGTCCCTTTAAGATATAAGCTCTTCTAATTTCATCAATTTGATTCGGATGATACTCATATATTTTTTTCCTTTCTGAAGGCTCTGCAGGGAGGCTACTCAAATCAACAATTTGTCTACTATGAGAACTAACCCCGCTAGATGCACCCACTCCCGGATTCTCAAACTCGGTAACAATTTCCTCAAATTCACCAACCCGACTTCGTTTATTAAGAAAACGGTCCATATAACTGATATATCAATTAATCTGTTAAGAAAATAAAAATAAAAATAAACAGCCGCACCACACACACAGCCACAGGGGTGTAAAAAACTAAAAATTAGGGTAACAACTAACAATTAACTGAATTAACTATTAAGTGATTAACAACACAACAAATGAAATCAAATTATTACCTTCAAATGAGCACCGGAGAAGAAGAGCAGTGAGCAGAGCACCGGAGAAGAAGAGCCGAAGAGGACCGATTGATTGATGGCTCCAGCCTCCAGCAGCACCGGAGAAGAAGAAGATAAACTGCAGTGAAGCGGCGGCGGCCTGAAGTCTGAAGAACGGAGACGGTAATGATGGAGAGTGGAGGTCGGACTTCTTGTCTTCTTCGGAGTCGGAGCAGAGCAGTGGACAGCGCTTCTCAGAATGAGGGGCGAAATGGGAGGGAAACTGGGAAAGTCTAATTTTATTAAAATTAGGTTAAAATTACATTTTTTTGTCAAAACGTAAAAACGACGTCGTTTTGTATTTTTTTTTTTTTTTTTTTAAATCGAGTGGGGTCACTGGACCCCCCCTGGGGGGGTGTGGGTCCGCCCCTGGATACACCTCTAAGTTCTCTAGCCTTGGCCAGGATGGCACCTCCAAGTTCCATAACGTACAACAATTAGAGAATTTGGTTACTAAGAATGTCCACCTCTTTTGAGACATGCTAGCTAGTGTTGATAGCCCAACACTTGAGCAGACGTAGAAGGCCCTCCAACGACCGCACGAGGCACGGCGGTAGGAGTTTTTATACATTTTAGGGGGTGGGGTGGTCCATGGACCACCGTTTGACAACTACAGGCCTGCTAATGGTGAGCAGAGTGGTTGCAATGCGTTGGGTAATTAAGGTGAGGGTTGCGTAGAGTAATGTTCTACGATCCGAGGTATGGTGAGGTGGTATAGTGCAGTTGGGAGGCGGCGATGACATGAGGATTTGCCGATTTCTATTATATCTCATTCATGCATTTCGAAAGTTATGGAAATAAATCTCTTTATTACTTCAGAATGAAATTTTCAATATATGTAAGTACATTATATATGATCTTATCCAAACTTAATAAAATGAAAAACCATTTCTATTATTATTAATCCTTTACTTCTATTCATTTCTCTTTCATTAACAAGGTAAATGTTTTTTGAAGAATTAACAAGGTAAATTTGAAAGTAAAATTGTGACTACTCGACCAAGAATATTAATCCAACAACCATATATTTATGATAACGTAGGATTACAATTTCATTATAACTCAAATTAAAATCGAATCCAAAATTACAATAATAAAATGCAAAAAAAAAAAAAAGGATAAAATCTGGTGCACGTTGAAGAACATCACTTGAAGGAATAATCAAGCTATATTGTCACCCTGCAGAAAAGGAAACAAACAAACAATTACCAATGTTCAAAACACAGACAAATTTTCTGTAAAAATTATAAATATTTATGATGGAAAATTAATATTTCAATTTTTTAGATAAATTGAATACTTACTTTGAGCAATCAGTATCGCGACCGATCTGAAACGGAACGGGTACTTTGCATAAATCTGGAATTTGAGCAGCCCTTTTAAGTTGATCATCAGTGGCCTTAGAAGCAATAGAAACTAGGCATTTGCATACTTGTTGGCGATCATCTTTGGTCTTAGCTGAATTTACGATCGTCTTCAGTCCACCACAACAACTTGGTTGCACATCACCGCCGATCAAGATGAAATTGAGGCACGGCAGTAGGTCGGTTCCCACATCGTTACACGAGATGGCTTCGCCGTGGGGATAATTCACCACCAACCATAGAAACATTAGAGCAACAAAAGGAGAAAGTTGTAATTTTGCCATGTTCAAAGATATATGTATAGAAGCTATAGAAAGAGATTTTGTAAGGCTATGTGTGATACCTTTAGTGCTTCTTGCATTTTGTTTATATAGGGCCAAGCCAGGGGTAAATTTGGGTTTTCACTTGACCAACCACACTATCTCATTAGGGTTCTGTACCCACTCAAATAAAAACAAAACTTTTCTAAAATGAATTATTTGAAAAAAAAATGTCCATTTACAAAATCAATGTATCACTTAATACATTTTTTTTCAAATATACCCCTATCATAGCATTTTCTTATTGCTGTTAACGGGGTTCGAACACATTAATTATTTTTTAATATGTGTGCACTTTTTATTAAACAGAGGTAGTAGTATTTATTTTTTTATACTCTGGTTTAGTAGGACGATCTGTTCAATTTCAGGTACTTTATTGCTAGTCAAAGTCATTAATTTGTAACCGATATCACTACTACTACTATTTAATATTTATTGTCTTAATCAAACATTTGTTGTGTGCTTATCTGGATCTTTTTATTTTGTTTTGGACACATTTGAATCATTTTGAAAGTAAACATTTCTCTCTTTAATTAACATAATTGTTTGGTCTATTAGAAGCTGGCGTCCATGTGTATTCGGAGGCTCTAAGTGATTTTTTTTGTTCTAGAACTATTAACTGTGAAAATAACTACAACCCCCGTCTAATAAAAAGTGTCCACTTTTTATAATGCACACAGATTAAATAAATAATTAATATGAAAAGAGTATAAAAAAATTGAATGTATGATAGGGTATGTTTGGAAAAGACGTGTTGATTTTCTAAATAGATACTTTTTATGAGATAATTGATATTTAAAAAATTAACATTTTTTATGAGACGGAGGTAAGACGTTCTAGTAATTATGTAAGGATATATAATGTGAAGATACGTACTATGTAAGTTGGTAAATTTTTGCGAAAAAATATGTATGATTCACATGTACACTGTGCCTTTTATAGTATATATATGAAAAAGTCATAATATCAAAATTGTAAAGTCAATCATTTTCGGATTTCTTTCTTCTTTGAGGGCTATCATTTTCGATTTCAATTGAGTAATTTTATCGAACAATCTTACTCTTTTCAGCAATCAAATATATACTTAACATGCTCAGAATTCGGATCTAAAAAGCGACTCGCTAAAATATGCATAGTGTTTACCACATGCAAATTACCAATGTACCCTGCATATTCATAAATGTGACGGGTTATCGTATTGTGTACTCAAACAAGATAAAAAAAAAAAAAAAAAAATCGAATCATGACACAATCTTCAACCCATGGCCAGCTTGCTTTTCCGATTATGTGTTGAAGTGTATAAAATATTAATTATTCACCTCATGTGTTGAAACGTATACAATATTAATTATCTACCTCTTCATCAACTTAAATTTTGAAAGAAAATGATAATTCAATACTATGCACATGGAACATCAGGGAAATCGTGTCATTACTCTAGAACTGTCGATGAAGCTAAAGTTAAAAAGGCCAAACCAGATATTAGCCATTTAATCTAGTCACTAAAAGTTCAGATTGCACTTGCAATACACGGTTTGCATATATACATACACATGCACAAAACCGGTGACTAGCCTTTTATGGCTAATAAGCCCAACTCATCTAGACGTTCCTAACAGTTTGCACTGCACTCATAATACATAAGCGCACACACACACACAAACATATATATATATATATATATATATATATATATATATATATATATATATATATATATATATATATATTCAATTACGATAGGATTGTGGGAACGGATCCAGAAATTTATTCCAGTGGTGTCATCGGAGTCTAAAACTACATCTTTTATCCAAAAAAATTCCAGTGGGATCAACGGAGTCTAAAACATCAATTTTTATTGACAAAACGATATTTTTTAACAACAAAACAACATAATTTTAATACTAAATTTTTATTTTATTTTTAAAAATCCAGTGGGGTCACATGACCCCCTGCGGCCAGATAGATAATGACATCCGTTTGAATTCTCATTGATCAAGTTGTTGGTAGGATAAATTGATTAAGATATATAATTATATATATTTAAATCTATTTTTACTATCGATCATTAATAACAACACTATAATTTGTAACAATATATTGAAGCAAACAACAGTATGTAATATTTTACGTGAAAAAAAATAAAAACTAGATAATTTAAACAAACAATTATATATATATAGATCACGCACGGTTACAATTATATTATAATTCAATATTTATTTTGGAATTACAATAATATTAATATGCTTAAAAATAGATTGCGGCAGCACACTTCATATATAGACATAATTCCGCCAAGGAGTGATCAAACCAAGGGCACCCTGCAACAAAAAAAAAACAAAAACAAATATATTTTAATGTCTAAAAATTAAAATAATTTCACGGTCATACAATTAATCAATATAACTACTGTCTCAAATTTTACAGGGCCGATCTGATTCAGTAGTTTTATGGTGGTCGAGGACCACCATGTCATCACAATTTAGATCAATCAAATTTTTTAAAAATGATGGTTAATATTTAAATATGTGGGACCTCATTAAAATAAATGATTGTCATTGGTTCCGAATCATTAAGTTATACTTGTGGCCGGATCAGGATAAAATTTGTCTGAATAGTAATAGAGGGAATACTTACTCGTTGCAATTAGTATGGCGGCTAATATTAAATGGAACTCGAACATTGCATATGCCAGGAATCTTAGAAGCCCTTTCAAACTCGTCATCAGATGCGTTAGAAAGAAGATCCAGAAGGCATCTGCAACCTTGAACACGATCTGATCGGGTCTTACCCGAATCCACCAAAGTCTGTAATCCATCGCAACAGCTTTTCGGTACTTGACCACCATCTTTGACGTACCCTAGGCACGGTAACATATCACCCTCGACCTCAGGGCACGAGATAGTAGCCTCAACGACGCGGTGATGATGATTCATCATCATACTAAGGAACACCAGGGAAAAAAGCTGAGAAAATAATTGTTTTGTCATTTTTTTCTTAATAAATAAATAGAAAAATACTTAATTGCTAGAAGCTGGGAAGGAATAAATTTCAGGATGAGAAATGCATGCATGTTGCATGGGGATTTATACTGAGGCTAGGCTAGGGGTATAAATGGTAATCCACTTGTGACGTGAATGTCACGTAATTAACCACCTAGCCAGGGCATGCAAGTGTTGTTTTCATGTTGCTTGTTGGCAACTCAACAGTGTGACAAGTATGAATATAAAATTGTGGAATTTTGTCTGTTAATATTAATAAATATGTTTTTTTCTTTTTTCTCTTTCAGACTTGACCAACTATTGAGCCTATATAGCTCTCGTTCGAAGACTTCGGCAAGGGCTTCACCGCCATCATTCAGATCATACCCATAACTCAAGTCGACAGTTTAGTTTAGACTCAGCGCGCGAGTATTACCTTAGCTCGCGCGACACAGGCTGCCCACGATTCTAGATATCCATCATGACACGGGGTGCGTGTCTACGGTCCTACATTACCGACTTTCAAACAAGAACTGCGTTAATCGGCGTAATCCCACAATCATTTGGTACATAGGAGCACAGTCACAATCGACACAAGAACAAATCATAACAAACGCCATCAATTTTACAGTTAAAATATTCCCTGAAAATCTAAATACATGCTATTTCAGCCGGACAATTTTCGAACATCGTCAAATATTAATACTATCGTTCACAAGTGGATGTTGATGGTTTGAAGCATAAGCCCATGGCTAAAAAGTTCAAACAAATCCAAAAAGATGGTGTTTCAATTATACCTTGACTAGTTGATTTCATGTGTACTTTTATCCACCTTTGAGGTATTTTATTAGATGGTCATATTCATGAGAGATGTAAATAGTTGAATGTGATCGATTTCTAACATATGCAACTTGAATTACTCAAATCGGAGTTTTACACGTAAAGACAATCCCGAATATTGTCAAAGCGGTTTTCTAAGGAGCGCGACTACATTTTGTTTGCCAGAGAAATTTACTTCGTCTTCTAAGACACGCGTTTCAGGACGCGAATTGCGCACTTTAGGCCTTAAATTAAGTGGTGAAACTCTTTTTACCTCATTTTACAGGTGGGTTTTGATACGATTATATGATTAATGCTCTACCGAACTCGATTTTGCTAGGGCGTAGCCTTGAAAATATGAATGAGATTGATCGGCTCATACGCAAATCCAACGAAGTATTAGCGGAAGGATTTCCAATTCCACTCCAAGCATAGATCGAGACCAAAGCCTAAGAGTGAATACATTGAATTAAAATATGATCCAACGATTCATCAAAGAGATGTCAGAAAGCACAACTAGTGTCAGAAATTGTAACATCTCTCTTGAGTAAATTGTCCACAGAAGGAAGTCTATGTAGCTTCACACGCCATTTAAGAAAATCGACTTTCTAAGGGAGAAGTCGATTTCTAGAATACATAGCATCCGTCACACTTGAAGAAAGATGGAAGGATCTTGTAGCATCAACGATTTTTCTCAAAGCACGGACAGTAAAAACACCATCACTTGCAAGTTTTCATGAAGTTTTGTCGACAGTACCTGTAACAGGAGAAACATTGCGTATAAGCACCAGTAAATTAGAAAACTCCCCACATTCCCTCCCTCTCAGAATTCTCCTCCACTCCCAACACCACCTACAAACACCCTCATCCCACATCCCTCTCTCACAAACCCGAACCTCCTTCACCCTCTCAAGTGCAAACAACCTAGGAAAACGATCTTTAAGATAAGAGTTAACAATCCACGGATCATACCAAAAACGAATCAACCCCCCATCCCCAAGAGACCACGCAGCTGAAGAAGAAAGATTGACCCCCCAATTGTTCACCTTTTTACAAGCATTAAGAATTCCCCTCCAAACTTTACCACAAGAATTACTCGAAATGTCCCCCGAGAAACCACCATCATCCCCGTAAAGAGACTCAATGACCCTCACCCACAACGCATTATGTTCAGAAAAAAATCTCTTATACCATTTACCCTTATACCATTTACCCAGAAGAGCTAAGTTTTGGACATGTAAATTCCCCAAACCCAACCCCCCAACTCTTTATCTTTAGTTAAGGTATTCCACACAATCCAAGCAATTTTATTAGAGGACCCATTACCCTCACCCCAAAAGAAATTACGATGAAAACTCTCAATCTTACTAATAACATTCACAGGAGCCTGAAAGAGCGAGAGATAGAATAGAGGTATGCTACCAAGGGCTGATCGCCCCCGATGATTAGCATAGATACCATCTTCCCTCTAGTTTTACATAGATTTTAATTATCATATGATCGCCCCGATGATTTATTTGTTCAAGATTTCAAAGAAGAACGACTAAATTAAAGATTGGAATTGTTTGCAATTTTCAATAAGATTGGTACTTTTTCTTTTCGCTCTTTAATTCTAAAGGAATTCGAATAATCTGTAGCTTGTGTTTCTGACAAAATCATGAATAGTTGATTTTCTTATAGCCGAGATGATGTGATCGTTAAATAATTTAATTAACCTCGTGTTTTCAATTGGGGAGGTGGTTTAAAAGGACATAAAAGAGGAGAAAAAAATAGAAACCAGGACAGTGGAAATATAAATTAGGTGATAAGGACAAATCAATTGTTCATAATCCAAATCTGCACTGACATCAAATCCAATGTTTCACTATCCACTGTTTATGTGTTTTTTACAAAAATGACATCGAAAATAACGTTGAAAAAATATGAAATGAGATGTCTAATAAAGATGACGTAAAAAGGAAAATATGATGAAATAATTATCAATTTTAGACAATCAGATCAAAATATATATTCGTTTTGATAGTTTAATACTAGAAATTTTAAATCACAGTGGAATAAGGACATGTCATTTTTACCCGAAAAAAATTCCACTGTCCTCTTTACATATTTCTATATTTAAATTGTTTTTTTAACAATAAACCATTTTCAATTTAGGTTGAGCGTTACATCGATATCAAATGCAAGTTTGGTCAAGTAGTTATGGGATAGGATCCTCTCAAGTAACTTGAGAGGATATTCTCTCAAGTATGCATGATCCAACCACACACCCCCAAAGTGTAAAACATCTAGCCATTGATTAACTTTTTCCAAAACTACGTAGTTTAGTTCATTACATGTAAAAACACCAACTTAAGGGTAAAGTACTTGAGAGGATCTTGACCCAAGTAGTTATAAGGAGCGCTTAATTCAGATAATGATTAGTTAGCTAAAATTGAAGATTGCACTCGTAAATAATATATTTGGAGCATAATACTCCAATTGCAGAGAAAATATAAAATCAGGTCACTGTAGCACCCCATATTTTATTTTAAGTCAAGTCAGATCGATATTTTTTTTGAGTCCCACGTCAAAATTTGGACGGCTTCGTCAAACAGTATACTATCTTGTCCAAATGTGATATAATCCCGTCAAAAAAGAAATGCAGGCCAAAAGGAAGGACCCGTCTAAATTAGGACGGATTCCGTCCAAATTGAGACAAAACCGTCCAAATTTTATGTTTCCGTCAGATTTGAACAAAGTCTGCAAAGTCCACTTGTATGTAAATGTCCACTTGTATGTTCCCGTCAGAATTTGGACGGAATCCGTCCTAATTTAGACGCGTCCGTCCTTTTTGGCCTGCATTTCCTTTTTGACGGGATTATATCACATTTGGACGAGATAATATACATTTTGACGAAGCCGTCCAAATTTTGACGTGGGACTCAAAAAAAAAAATGTCAGGTCTGACATGACCTTAAATGAAATATCCGGTGCGACAGTGACCTGATCTTATATTTTCTCCCAATTGCAGGTGTAGAATGTAATCTTTCATGCAAAGCTAATAATTTTTTTTAAACAACGATAATAATTTTTATTGAAAGTAGCAAAGCTAATAATTAAACCAACAATGATTTATATAGTTCTTGCAGGATTACAATTATATTACAAATCCTTAATAAAAAAATTAATAATATGCTAAAAATAGATAAAATTAAACGAGCACACGTTATAGACATAGTTCCCTGGACCTTGATCCCATCCAATATACTTGCGGTTAAGTGTAAAAAGAAAAACACATGAAACGACGTTATTTTGTTTATAGTTTACACATAAACCACATTGTTTTGTAGATTTTTTTACACTTGATCGTCAAGTGTATTGAAGATGATTTTTTCCATAGTTCCCCCAAGAGTGGTCAAGCCATGGGCACCCTGCAACAAAACAAAAGCAAACAAATAATTTATAACGTCCATAATAGAAATAATTTTTAATTGGCGTAAATGCTCATGGCATAATAAATGTCGCAAAGAATGTCACAATATATTTTCACAATATTAATAATGGTGTGATACATATTAATTTATATTGTCCAAAATAGAAATTAAGGTTAAAGGTTGTAAAGGACTGTTTTTTATCTAAAATGAGGAAAAAGGACAAGAAAAAAAGATAGTGGTCGAGAAGGACAAAAACGCGCATGTTACTACATGTGTTACTACATGTTGCTACAACCAAATGTAGTAACACATGTAGTAACATGCGTGTTTTTGTCCTTCTCAACCATTATTTTATTTTCTTGTCATTTTTTTCCATTTTGTATCTTATTTTGTCCTTCTGGCCTCTGGCCCCTAGAAATTATAGATTTTTGTTCAGAAGGATAAAATTATCAAAAAATTGAGATTGAAGGAAACTGTAATTTAATAAGGACAAAAGTAATAATTATGAAGTAACAAATATGAAGTAACAAATTGGTGTGGAATAGAGTAAATATGAAGTAACAATTGCGAAACACTAAGTAACATTAACACGTGAAGTAACAATTTTAAAGTAACAATTGTGATTTTTGTCCTTTATAATCATGAAAATGTTACTTTTGTCCTTCCAGACTCATTTATTAATTTTTTTGTCCTTGTGGCACATTCCCCCTAGAAATTAAATACTTTTAAATGGAATAAATGTCACAACACAACGGTTTCACACTATTGATATATAATGGTGTAATACATATTAATCGATTAGTACGTAAAACTGTGTTATATCACTTTTTTTTAACAACAATATTTTATTAAGTGGCTTATTTATCAAGATGATAAAAAAAGCAAAAGAATTACGGGCATCAAATCGAAATTCAACCAACCAATCAAATGATCCAACAAAACGCATATCAGTCTAGTTTGTGCTATCTAATTAAAGGAGTGTTATGTGCTATGTCACTTTCTATCACCATTTTGTTATGATAATAACAATATATTCTTTAAAATGCTTTGCACGTTTGTCTGGTGTGGTTCTTTGATTGACATGTTATACTAATTAGTTTTAATAGTAGTTGTTTAGCCTTACTAATAGATAATGACATTTTAATTATAGAGGATATATAGTATACATACTTTGTACAATCAGTGCTACGATCGATGGTAAATGGAATATGGACTTTGCAGATATCCGGAATTCCAGAAGCTCTTTGAACCTCGGCGTCAGAGGCTTTAGCAAGAAGAGACATCAGGCAACTGCAACCTTCAACACGATCAGCATGGGTCTTACCGAATCCACTAAAGACTGCAATCCGTTACAACAACTTGATGGCACCGTGGTGCTACCTCCTCTAACGTAGTCAAGACACGTAATCAGATCGAAGTCCACATCGGCACACGTGAGCGCTTCACCGCGGCGATAATTCACCGCCGCGATACATATGAACACCATAGCAAGAAGATGAGTAAACCCTAGTACTTTTGCCATCTTTGATATATATATGATTGTTATGAGTATGGGAATGAATGAATAATTATTATTAGGGATATGGGGATACGTGCATGTTGCATGGGATTTATATTGAGGCTATGCTAGGGGTAAAAATGGGTTTTCACTTGTAGCGTGAATGTCACGTAACCACTATAGGCCAATGTAAGTGTAGAAATTAAAGTGATTTCATTTGTTGCTTGTTGGCAACTCAACAGTGATAGAGACAGTTTGAATTGAAAATTGTGGATTATTTGTGTGAAGACAATATGAGGCTAATAATTGGAGAATATATAGATTTATTATAGGAGGTTTTTATTTGTAGCACACGGACTTTACCGGTAGCATCACACTACTTGTGCATTATAGTGTAATCGACATTGTGAAAGCTATTCTGTTGTGAAACCAAAAACCAAAATCCAACTTTCTGCAGTGTCAATTATAAGAATTGTTATAATCGATTTTGGAAAAGTCGGTTTTTTTATTCTAGAATAAACTTACACAAAATCAATTCTGTAAAAATGGTGTGTTGCAACAATAAGTATGGTGTATTCAAGGGTGGAGCCAGTATTTTATCTTGGGGTGGGCTAATGGATATCGAATTCGACGAGTGGACTAGATTAAGAATATTTTATGGATCCAACTTGTTTACAAAGATTTTTTAATGTAGTATTTTCTTTCTCCGGGTGAGTTTAACCCCCTAAGTCTATATATGCATGATGCATCGCCCTTTGGTTGGATAAGTATAACGCATGAAATGCAAATAATAGCCACTTTATTTTTTTTTTTTTTTTGAGAAGAATAGCCACTTTATTCTATTGTATGTTTTCGTCTTCTTGGTTTTTTTTTTTTTTTGTTTTTTTTTTTCCTTTCGTTGAGAACTCTTGTTTTAATTAATACTTTCATCGGTCCCATACTTTAAGACTTTTCATTAATTTGTCATATAATATAAAACAGTTTAGAATAGTACAAGCAAGGACAGACGTAGGATTTCGGGTAAGGGGAACAGTAAAATTTTTAAAGAGAAAAATAAAAAATCAAGGGGGGAAAACAACATGCATACTACATATATTCATAGATTTTTTTCGAATTGAGGGAGGGCAGTTGCCCCCCTTAGCTGTATGTAGCTCCACCACCGAGTACAAGTGGTGTTTTTATTACTTTTTTTTTTCCTTTCGGTTCTCTTATACCTAATTTAACTTTAATTCAACAAATTTTCATTATTTTATACTATAAATTAATGACAATCATTATTTTCATTAGTTTAGATTTTTGTTATTCAAATTAGTCAGGGCTGTTCACCCAGCTAAGCTTGGCACGCAACTCCAAATAATATTTTACTCTCATTATTGTTTGTTGCAAATTAACCATTACTTCGCTTAAAGAATGTGCTGTAACTTTTTCTATACCCGCTAGAAGTGATGCATAAACTTGATTTCCAAATTATTCTTATGTCAGAAACTGTCAGTGATGAAATCGAGTAACAATTCGAGTAATTGAGCTTAGTGAAGATAACTCAGTTATTTTACAAGAAATTTTGAAGATCAATTATAGTTGAGACAATGCGGATTAATTAACTGCCTACGTACCTAGAAATTTTGGGATCAAGTTATTAACATGGTTCTCATTTTGTGAGGTGTGGATCCTTTTTATATGATCTCATTCTCTGAAATTATGCTAATTGGAGCATTTGATTAGGGACATGACCGAGATCATGTGACAGTTCTACAATTTGTGTCATAACGGAGCAGGAATCATGGGACCATTGTTGCAGCAATTACTATTGTGGAATGATGTCTGCTAAATGATTTGACTGCCCATCTCAAAAACCTGAGGTCGATAATGACGATCTTCCCCGAGCTGAGTAATGGCATGATAAGTATATGAATTCATAAGAAATTGATGTGTCGACAGGTTGAGGAGTCTCTCAACATTAGGATCAATCATTTCAATAGTTTATCAAGCTATTAACATGGTAATGAGTCTAGTATCAAGAACTAGTTTCGTAATTCTATGTTTTTTAGGTACTTCTTCAAGTTTAATTCGTTTTACCTTCTAAATAAGTATTATACCGTACGTTGAAATTGAATTTATATTACCTGCCTCTTAGCAACTTTAATAAATAAAAAAAAGACAACTCAACATAATTCCAAACATTAAATAATCGTGTATTTTTTCCCAACCGAAACGATAACACAATTATAATTAAAACACACATACTTTGCTTCATTGGGATTCGAATCCTTCGGAACCTGAGGCCTCAACAATGACCGCTGTGTTATTGGCTCATCAGCAGTAATCGTGTATTTAAATCTCTATGATTCCAATTCCACAATTTTATATTGTCCATTTGTTATCTTCCTTTTTCATTAACATAGTAAAATTTTTTGTACTTGATATAGATAAATTATAAATAAGCCAACATTTATATATTAATCAACGAGAGATTACAATTGATAAAATATCGATTTTTTAAGAGATTAAATATCAATTCTTGAAATACAAGAATAATATGCTCATAATAACCGGAACTAGCATAGATTATAGCGTGAATTTTAGAATGGTCCCGGAGCCAGCCTTAGCATGCAACAAATAATTACCAAGCCATTGGCACCCTGCAACAAAGGCAGTGAAAATTTACCGATTCCGAATTTCTCATTACAAAAATTAATTTCATATATATAAAAATCTAAGGCTGATTGGAGATTTAAATAAAAAAATTTAATTTAAAGGTATATATATACTTGTAACACTTACGTTGAGCAATTAGTGCCGCGAGTAATGGTAAATGGAATTGTGACATTGCAGAAAACCGGAATTTCAGAAGCCCTCTTAAAGTCAATATCAGTGACGTTAGCAAGAAGTGACATAACACATTTGCAGCCTTCAATACGATCGTTCGTTGAATTAGCTGAAGCAACAACATTCTTTAGTCCATCGCAACAAGGTGTTGGCACGGTTGTGGTATTACCTGAAAAGCGATACATATATATGTCTACATCATTTAATACACAAACGGAAAAAACGAATCATGTAACACCGGTGTTTTCGGCAGTACATACCTTTGACATAGCCGTTGCATCCCGTTAGGTCGGAACCGACCTCGCCACACGTGATGCTTTCGCTGCGGTGAAAATTCACCAAGAAACATAGGAACAGTAGAACAAGAAGCTGAGAAAACCCTAGAATTTCCATTTTAAAAGATATATATGTTGAAGATAGTGTAGAATTAAATATGTATTTATATATGTATTATCTGCTTGTTGCATTAGAGATATATATGTATTATATAGCTCCCAAGCAAAGGGTAAAACTGGTATTCTACTTGGGACATGAATGTCGCATGACCACCTGCCAAGGTAAGTGTAGAAAGTGTTCCCTAAGGATGTCAAGAACTTCAAAAATCACACAAATTACAAACCAATATTTGGGTTGTTTTTTAATTTATTTATTATATTATTATCATACTAATTGTGTCACAACGAATGACACAGAATATTTTGTACATCAGTAATTATGATATGTGTAAATCATAATTAATGGATCATAGAGATCATGCATGAAATAAATTAAAAGAAAGGAAAAACATAATTGTTATTGTGACAACAAATAACATTATACACTTTTATACTATTAATTATGGTAGATGATTCGGTTACGTTCGTCAAATCATAAATAGTTCTAACTCTCAAAAGTGTATTGAAGCCGTATAAGAAGAAATTAAAACCATGAAACAATGACGTATGAGATCTTGTACCATTTCTATAAGGATCAAAACATATTGGTTCTAAATAAATATTAAAGAGCAAGTGGGATTTGAACTGGAATATGGAAAGATATAAGGTAGGCTCGTTTTGTCACTACTCAAAAGGAATACATCGGTGTTGTTTCTTTGAAAAACACTTTTACGATATAATTCAGAATCTAATTGCTCATATGAATTTTGAGTTACATCTACAAATATTGTGTTTCTCCATGTTGACATTGATGTGACAATTTAGATGGTGCATCAAGAGAAGTTCATTTATGGACTCAAGTTGGCTTTCCGTCAATGGTATTTTAAATTTCATCAAATTATTGTCGCATTTGGTTTTGAAGCTTATTCGGTTAATGAATGTATATACCATAAGTTTAGCAGGAATAGGTCCACATGCATGGGTTTATATGTCGATGATATACTTCTTGCTCGTAAAAGATTTAGTTAACGCTTCTTTTGTATTAGGATCCAAATGCATTGGGATTGTTCTCAAGAGTTTCATGGCTAATCACAAAATATTGATGTCAATAAAGTTTTTAAGAGACATGGCATGGAGGATGTTGTTAAGGGTGATTTTATACGTTTTATAAGGATATATTTTATGTCAATTTTCTCCATATCTGGATGTTTTTCAAAGAAATCGAGCTTTATATTGAAGTATTGAGCAAGTGATGTTTTTAATGGGTTAGTTGCAAAATTGTATGATTTATGTGTAAAATTGATGGTTTTATATTGATTTGAAAGATACTACATTTTGCAATGTGTTTGATGTATTGTAGATACACAATTTCGACCAAGAAGAGGATTAAAAGAGGTTAACAATCAGATTAATGAAGAGGAGAAGAGATAAAGATGAAATCGATTGAAGATAAAGATGAAGAAATCAAGTTGTTGATCCAGCTGAACTGGCGTCCAAGTCCCGTCCAGGATGGACGGGCGTCTGATCATCCAAACGAGCGTCCATGAAGGTGACTTGATTCAGGATTGACGGATATTTTCATGGACGAGCGTCTAGAATAGTGAACGGGCGTCCAAGGGAGGAAGTTGATTCAGAGAGTTTGGACGCTGAGTGGACGGGCGTCTGAAGCAAGTCCAAGGCATCTCGGACGGGCGTCCAACAAGACGGACGGGCGTCCTTAAGCCGACATCAGCACATCCGCCTCAGTTTTCTATAAATATCAGCGTGTATTTCAACCCTAATCATACATTATTGAGACCTATTGATACACAATCATTAGGAGAAAACCCTAGGCGGCCCCAGCCCACTTAGGGGAGGCTGGGGTTGCGATTTTTCTTGTTTTTATATTCGTTTTTTCTATTTCCTGTTTGCTGCCATGCTGATGCTGAAGCTCTGCAACATGAACAGCCTGTGAGATCGTTTATTTCAGCTTTCTTTTATTTCTTTTCCTTTGAATAATTTTATGAATGATTTCAATTTAAAGCTTGTTTCTTTTCCATGATTATATGTTTATGCAACGTATATCGAGAGATTGTTGTTATTGATGTTTACCGTATGACGAGAGTCGGTGTAAACGCTAGATCACCATAGGAAAGAATAGATCTTTTTAACCTAAAAATACGAGAGTTGATAGGTTAGAATATCTTGATTGTTAAATCTAATAAATCTTGCACCTTGGTTTGAAAACGTTAATCTTTAAGATCGAGAGATAAAAGATTGATAGGCGAATTATCTACGAGAGTAGGAATTCATACTTTTGAGAGGTGAATCACATCTTTGATTGAATCTTCATAAGATAATCTAGGCAGGAAATTAAGGGTTGCGGGATGGTGGATCATGGTTTGTTCTATGTTGATTTGCTTCAGTCATTATCATGTTCGTTAGTTTTATTGTTTTCCTAGTTATAGTTTTATTTACTTTTGTTCGCAACGATGTTTTCCTGGCTTTGGACTGACAATCCTCTGTCCAGTTTATATTTCTGTTTTTTTGTTTTTGTTTAGAGTTAGAAGAATTAATATGAACTAGATACATCGATTCCCTGTGATCGACTCCGGTATTAATCGCTATACTACGATCCCTACACTTGGGGTATACCGGATTTATAAATTTATTACTTGTTTATTTTCATTGATAAAATCCGAAACAGATGTATTCCACGGATTCTTATACATCAAATATTGCATACATTACAATCATATTGGGGATATACTTAGGCGATCCTGGAAGGGGTCATCGAATCACAACCAATAAAGTTATGGGGTACATTTATAGAAAAAACATAATAAAAGGTACTCACCTATAGGAAATTACATTAGTTAATTAGAGATCATATGGTATTCGCATAGATTTCGATCGATAAAAAGATACAATTAAACTCACGTTAGGCTATGGCTTTATTTATTTAGGATCAGCTATTTTCTGGAAAAGTGGTAAAAACACTTACAGCTAATTCAACAATGGAGGCAACATTTGTGCCTTGTTTTGAAGACACTAATCATACGATATTCGCAGGGGCGGCTCCACTTTGTAGAAAGGTTGGGCAACCTACCCGTTAAAAAAAATATCATAGTTTATATTTTTTTGTATAGCCACATGTGTGTATGAAATAGACCCGTTTTTTTTAATATTATTGATCCACTAGTATTTCTTGTATTGACCCATAATACGTTATGTTGTACGAGCCTCAGTTTACAAAACAAACAATATGACAAATTTATTAAAGATAACAATCAAGAAATTAAAGATACTAAACAAATACCACAAATACCCCCAAGGTCAACATTATGTCTGCAGGAGTAATAAGGTGTGTTTTGGAGAGATAAGGTGTTGATGCATCTGGACGTGTGAAGGATCGAGTCAACCCCAAGCTATCCTATTTATCGGATATTTTGTTATTTTAGCTCAATAAGTTTGTTAAACAAATCCATTTGAATTAGCTGTCATCTATTTTTTCTGTTTTAACAATTATCTCCTATTTCTTAGGCATTCAGTTCAACAGAGTTGTAAGTAAGTAGGTGTTCTGTCTTATAAAGAGCCCTACAGCCTTTGTAATTAGCATCCATCGAAATTCAGTCTATCATTTTCAATAAAATTCAGTTTTTCCCTTTATCTTTTATTCAATTTCTTCATGGTATCAGAGACTGAGAGTTCAGCCATGACATTATCACTTAATGTTGCTAGTTTTATCACATTAAGATTAAATTCAAAGAATTACCCACTCTGGAGAGAACAGGCACTGTCCTTGGCTGAAAGCCAAGACCTTGTCGATCACCTGATCAGTAACACATTTGCACCAACCATGTACTCCACAGATTTATCATCCACTGATCCACCAACAACCACTCCTGTCTTGAATCCAGCATACACAACCTGGAAAAAGGCAGACCGGTTAATCAGGGGTTGGATTATTGGCTCATTATCTGAAGAATCACTAGGTCTTGTGATAGGCCTAGACACAGCTTATGCAGTATGGAAAGCATTAAAGGATGCATATGCTCAAGATTCACAGGAAAGAGAATTCAATTTAAGGCAACAATTGACATATCTCAGAAAAGAAGAAAACCAGAGTGTCAATGATCACATCAGAAAATTCAAGGAATGCTGTGACAGCTTAGCTGCTATAGGAAAACCAGTTCCGGATGGGGAGAAGGTTTACTATCTACTGACTAGCCTTGGTTCCTCATATGAAAACTTTACTACAACAATGCTGAAACCACCAAGACCTACTTATACTGAAATGATTTCCCAATTGCAAAGCTTAGATCAAAGAAGGACTTGGCTGTCAAAACAACCATTAAGCTCAGATCTCATTCCAGGCTCTCAAATGGCCTTCTTTGGTCACAAGCAGAATCAGACACAGAACAATGGAGGTAATCCCAGGTTCTCATCAACTGGCAGGGGCTTTTCAGCTCAAAACAGGTCTCCAGCTAATTCAAATTATCAAGTGAAGTTTGAAAGGATGACCCCAGCTGAGAGGGATTTGTACAAAAATGAGGTATGCCAATATTGTGGTATACAAGGGCATGTATCCAAGATCTGCTGGTGGCAGTTGAAAAAGAAAGCAGAAGATGGGCAGGTGCCAAAGGCATTAGCAGCTCTTACTTTGGACAATGGGTTACCTGACACTGAATGGACACTAGACACAGGAGCCTCCAACCATATGGTTTCTGATTCAGGTATGCTCACAAATCTTAAACATTACAGGGGTTCAGAATCAGTACTCATAGGAGATGGATCCCCTTTGCCTATCCAGGGCATAGGTGATCTAGCCCCAACAACTGAAATCAAACCTCTGTCGATGAATAATGTCCTTCTAGTTCCACATCTGAAGAGAAATCTTCTTTCTGTAAGTCAGTTAACTAAAACAAATAATGTTGATTGTGCTTTCACTAATCATGGTTTTTGTATTAAGGAAAAGGATACAGGTCAAATACTAAGGAGAGGGACACTCAAGGGTGATCTCTACACTCTCAACACCAGTGCCACTGCTCTGACTGCAACTGTTTCAAGACCTAGTCCACCAGATCTCTGGCATCAGAGGCTAGGCCATTCTCAATTAAAAGCTGTCCAGATTTTGAAAAATAAGGGTTTTATTTCTGTTGTAGGCAAAATAAGGGTCAGACATGTTTGTGAAAGTTGCCAGCTTGGAAAATTAAGCAAGCAACCTTTCAAATTTTCTGATCACACTAGTAAATCTCCTTTTGAAATTGTCCATTGTGATTTATGGGGCCCTGCCCCAGTGACTTCTATTCATAAGTTTAAATATTATGCAAGCTTTGTTGATGACTATTCTAAGTTTGTTTGGATGTTTCCTTTATGCAAAAAATCAGATTTCTTTCAAATTTTTGTCACTTTTGAAAATCTCATTAAAAACCAGTTTGGACAAACCATCAAAGTCTTCCATACAGATGGGGGAGGGGAGTTTGTTAATCACCCTCTCACAGTTCACTTACTTCAATCAGGCATAATTCATCAACTTTCATGTCCACATACTCCTGAGCAGTCAGGATATGTGGAGAGAAGACATAGGACCATCAGGGAGTTAGGACTCACTATGTTGTTTCACAGTAGGACTCCTCTTTTCTTATGGTATGAGGCTTTTTCTACTGCTGTACATCTTATTAATAGACTACCCACTCAAACCTTGGACTCAGACACACCCTACTTTAAACTTCATAACTCTCACCCTACTTATGACCATCTTAAGGTTTTTGGTTCTAGGTGTTACCCTTATGTTTGGGATACTAAACTTAACAAGTTTGATCCCAAAACTTTGCCTTGTGTGTTTGTTGGCTACAACCCTCAATACAAGGGTTACAAATGCTATCACCCACAAACCAGAAAGTTTTTTATGTCAAGACATGTAATATTTGATGAAAGTCTCTTGCCATATAAGGCTGCCATACCTCTACATAAACAGCCATCCACTGTTCATATATCTGATCTGATGGATTCTTGGATTGCACCTATTCCAAATCCACCAGACACTTTAGTTCCTGTTACAACCACTGCACCATGCACAGCCCCTCTCCCAATCACTCAAACTCCCTCCACTGCCTTACCCTCCTCTCAAACTGAATCTCCCTCCACCAGCCAAGAACCACCTCCAACTCCTTCAACAGACAATCTTCCAACTCCAGATCCTCTAAATACTCCACCATCCCCTGCACACACCTCAACCATTTCCATTTCTAGTCCAAATACCACAAATATTACTCCTCCTTCACCTAATCTTCCTACACCACCTCATTCTCCACACTTACCTAGTCCACCGGTATCCCCAATACCTCAACCTGCCTCTCCCATACCCCAACCTGCATCTCCTCCACAAGTTCTCATTCCACAACCCCCTTTACCTGCTCCTCCCATTCCAGCCCATCCCATGCTCACTAGAGCCAAAGCAGGCATTGTCAAACCTAATCCTAAGTATGCTCTGTTGACTCAAACCTACACAGATATACCCTCAATTCCCAAAACTGTGAAGACAGCCCTTCAACATCCAGGGTGGGCTGCAGCTATGAAAGAAGAATTAGATGCTCTCCACCACAACCAAACCTGGACTCTAGTCCCTAGGCATCCCTCCATGCATGTCATAGGATGTAAGTGGGTGTTCAAACCAAAATTGAAACCAAATGGCAATCTAGATAGACTGAAGTGCAGGTTGGTGGCTAAAGGCTATCACCAAGTAGATGGCATTGATTATCTAGAAACCTACTCTCCAGTAGTTAAACCAGGGACTATCAGAATGCTTCTCACTATTGATCTACACTTTCAGTGGCCTGTAAGTCAACTTGATGTTAAAAATGCTTTTTTACATGGATTTATTAATGAGACTATTTACATGGAACAGCCCCCTGGTCATTCAGATCCTTCTCACCCACATCATGTTTGCAAGCTTCAAAAGGCTCTCTATGGACTAAAACAGGCTCCAAGAGCCTGGTTTGACCGTTTTAGCACTTTTCTTACTTCCTATGGGTTCATATGCAGTCTATCAGATCCTTCCTTATTTATTTTCAAAACTCACAATGCTATAATGATTCTTCTGTTGTATGTAGATGACATGCTTTTGACAGGTTCACATCCTACTATGCTACAATCATTTGTCTCCCAACTGGGAGTTGAATTTGCAATGAAGGACCTAGGCCCAATTCATCACTTTTTGGGGGTTGAAATTTCCAGAAATGAAGATCAATTTATCCTAGCCCAGGGCCATTATGCACAGTCAATCTTACAAAAAGCTGATATGTTAGACTGCAAACCTGTTGGAACTCCCATGGCATCAAAATTCAAGCCTCTGCCCAACTCCCCGTTGCTCGAAGATCCTACCTATTATAGGAGCTTGGTCGGAGCTCTGCAGTACCTGACATTCACCCGGCCGGATCTCAGCTACTCGGTTAACTTTGCATCACAGTTTCTTCAATCCCCCACCATCCAGCACCTTCAATTAGTTCGACGAATGCTTCGTTTTGTCAAAGGCACAGTTGATCTCACCCTCAACTTACAACGTCCTAAACAGCTTCGACTTATCGCCTACTCCGATGCCGATTGGGCTGGTTGCCCTCAAACCCGCCGATCCACCACTGGCTACTGTACATTTCTTGGTCCCAACATTATCTCGTGGTGCGCCAAAAAGCAACATACGGTTTCTCGATCTAGTTCTGAGGCGGAGTACCGAGCTCTCGCACACACGGCGGCTGAACTCACCTGGCTATCTTACATCATGTCTGAAATTGGCATTCCGCTGTCTGAACCTCCAATTTTGTTTTCCGACAACTTAAGTGCCTTGCACATGACAATAAACCCGGTCTTCCATGCTTGTAGTAAACATATTGAGCTCGACTATCATTATGTTCGTGAAAGGGTGGCTCAAGGTTCACTCGTGACTAAGCATGTTCCAGCCTCGCATCAAATTGCAGACTTACTTACGAAGCCTCCCACCAAGGCCTCTCTTCGTTATTTTCAACCCAAACTTTGCCTCCTACCTCGGCTACGTTTGCGGGGGGATATTAAAGATAACAATCAAGAAATTAAAGATACTAAACAAATACCACAAATACCCCCAAGGTCAACATTATGTCTGCAGGAGTAATAAGGTGTGTTTTGGAGAGATAAGGTGTTGATGCATCTGGACGTGTGAAGGATCGAGTCAACCCCAAGCTATCCTATTTATCGGATATTTTGTTATTTTAGCTCAATAAGTTTGTTAAACAAATCCATTTGAATTAGCTGTCATCTATTTTTTCTGTTTTAACAATTATCTCCTATTTCTTAGGCATTCAGTTCAACAGAGTTGTAAGTAAGTAGGTGTTCTGTCTTATAAAGAGCCCTACAGCCTTTGTAATTAGCATCCATCGAAATTCAGTCTATCATTTTCAATAAAATTCAGTTTTTCCCTTTATCTTTTATTCAATTTCTTCAAAATTTTCGACTCGCACGTGGAAAATCCCAAAACCACCCCGGGATATTCTTGTGAAATTTGATTTCGCAGTTAGGACTTTTAGGTATTGATTGAATCACCACTAAGGATTTCTATGATAATAATTCTAGCTACGGCGTTTGTATTCAAATAACAACACGAGGACGTCCAAATCTAAGCACATTAACACTATACATTGAGCAAATAAGTACAAAATTCATACTAGGAACCCACTAAAGCACCGACACGAAAGATCTTTCAAAAGTAGTTGGTAATACGGATGTCGTACCATTTCATGATAATTGTGTTCAATGAGAGTATGATGCTCGTAGGATTGTTATAGATAATTTTGTGTGAAATTAAGTGTTACATTGAACTCATACGGTCATGGTTTCGTCATCTCTATCAGGGATGATCGATGAAAAATAGACACGTTGCGGTTACATTGCATGTATTTTTCGTGTTACACTTTCATATACACTTGATCGATATGTCATTTAGTGAGGTTGATTCATGTGACAATTATTGTTTTGACTGCACTTTTACGAAAAAAGTTGTTTTGATCTTGTGTTAACCTGTACAGTTTATGGACCGGATTGTTGAAATACTTGCCATAAGGTTGGTTTTGTTTGAGGTCATAAATTTAAATCGTACTTTGTTATAAATATTTAACCATAATGGGAGGTACGTAGTTGGTTATTAATTCTTCCAATTAATAATCAATTGTGGGTCTATACGATTTATATGTGATATTCTTTATTATAAAATCATAATAAATGTGGTCATTCGATTTAGACTGGATGTTTTGGTGTATGTCAAACAGTAAAAGAAAGATAATTTCTATTTAATTGATTTAGATTATTACAATCACTCTAATTTATAGTTGCAGATACTCAGTAGGAGGTTAATGCAAAATTACAATATTGTGTGGACACAATGATTACACAATCAATCAGCATTAATGTGAAAATAACCGAGAATCAATCATTTATTATTATTTGCGGTAACTGTATCTTCAACACGCCCCTGCAATCCCACGGAACGGAGCGGACATGGAGATTGTCCTTGAGGAGATGAAATCGAGCATGACTCAGAGGTTTGGTAAGAAGATCGGCAAGCTGGTCGTTGGAAGATATGAACGCCACTTGAAGCTTTTTCATGGCCACTAATTCACGAACATGATGGAAGTCAATCTCAATATGTTTCGTGCGAGCATGGAAGATAGGATTAGCGGTAAGGTAAGTAGCTCCAATGTTATCACACCACAAGATAGGAGGCTCGGGAAGAGAGATGGCGAGTTCATGAAGCAGTTGGCCAAGCCACTGTAACTCAGCGGCAGCAGTGGATAGAGACTTGTATTCTGCTTCAGTGCTGCTTTTGGCGACTGTAAGTTGTTGTTTGGAGCGCCAACTAATTAAGTTGGACCCAAGGAAGATATAGTAAGCACCAATAGAACGCCGATCATCCGGGTCGGTGGCCCAGTCGGCATCCGAATAGGCCTGAAGCCGAAGTGGGGATTGACGATGAAGGTGAAGGCCATGATCAAGTGTGAATTTGAGATAACGGAGAATTCGTTTCACCGCAGCCCAATGAACATCACGAGGATCACGCATGTATTTGCTGACTTTGTGAACGGCGAAGGCAATATCTGGCCGGGTAAAATTCAAGTATTGTAAACCACCAACTATACTGCGGTAAAGAGTGACATCCGAAAAGGGAGAGCCATCAAAGCGGCCAAGACGTGTATTGGAGGCCATGGGAGTTTGACACGGCTTGGATTTATCCATACCAGCTCGCTGAAGGAGACTAAGAATATATTTCCGTTGACTGAGAAGCAGGCCATCAGAGGTGGACAAGACTTCAATGCCCAAAAAATAAGATAAGTTACCCAAATCCATGACCGGAAAATGAGAGCCCAAATGAGTGATAACCTGTCGAACTAGAACAGAGGAGGAACCTGTGATAATTACATCATCAACATAAATGAGAACATAGACACAGTGAGAACCAGAGCGATACATATAAAGGGACGTGTCAGCCTGTGATGCAGTAAATCCATAAGACAAAAGGACATCAGTGAATCGTGAGAACCAGGCCCGAGGGGCCTGACGGAGCCCATAAAGACTGCGTTTAAGCTTGCACATGTGACTGGGATAGTCCGGATGCACAAAACCCTGTGGTTGGGACATATAAACATCCTCTGAGAGATAGCCATGAAGGAAGGCATTCTGGACGTCGACCGGTTGAATACACCAATCATTAGTCAAAGCAAGAGATAGTAGTAACCGAATGGTGACCGGCTTTACAACCGGGCTAAATGTTTCTGAGTAATCAACACCGGCTTCCTGATGGAAGCCCTTGGCAACGAGTCGTGCTTTGTAGCGTTCCACTTGACCGTTAGCATGTTTCTTAATGCGGTAGACCCATTTGTTTCCAAGAGCATTCATATGAGGAGAGCAGGGAACAAGGTCCCAAGTGTCATTTTGAACAAGAGCGTTAATCTCATCCCGCATAGCATCTCTCTATTCTCGAGAGTGAATGGCACTGGAATAAGAGGTGGGTTCGGAGGGTTGATGTTCAAGAAAGTAGTCTTTGGGAAGAATGTAATCAGAGGGCCATTTTTTTGGTTTGAGAGTGTTGGTTTTTGAGCGGGTAATCATTTGATGGGGTGGAGGTGGCGTAGGGGTAGGGGAAGAGGAAGTGTCCGATGAGGAGGGAGAGACTAGAGTATGAGAGGGGGAGGGAGGGGATGGAGGAGGAAGAGGGGAATCGGGTGGAGAAGGAGGAGGGGAAGGAGGAGTGAACCGAGAGGGTGGAGTGATAGTGGTGGGGAGAGGGACAAGGAGAGTGTCATAAGAAAGAGGTGGAGAAGATTGCGTGTAGGGGAAGGTAGATTCATCGAAGACCACATTGCGAGAAAGATAGAGACGGCCGGAAGTGAGATCTAAGCATTTGTAACCATGATGATGATCACTATACCCGAGGAATAAGCAGGTTTTGGAGCGGAAATCCATTTTGTGTTGATTATAGGGCCGGAGATTAGGCCAGCAGGCACATCCAAAGACACGAAGAAAGGAGTAGTCCGGGGAGCGGTGGTAGACCATTTCATAGGGAGACTTGTTATTCAGGACACGAGTAGGGAGACGGTTAATGAGATAGGTGACAGTGAGGAAGGCATCTTCCCAATAAGGTAAGGGGAGATTGGATTGAGCCAGGAGGGATAAGCCAACTTCAGCGATTTGACGATGGCGACGCTCAATGGCGCCCATCTGTTCATGAGTGTGGGGACAAGAGAGTCGATAATGAATGCCCAGGGATTGAAAGGAAGTAGTTAGACGTCGGAACTCACCCCCCAATCAGTTTACATTGACTTTATAGTGGCATTAAAGTGTCGTTCGACGAGACTTTTAAATTGTGGAAATATAGATTCAACATCATATTTTAGGCGCAGGGGATAAACCAGATAAATTTTGTGAAATCATCAAGAAAACTTATATAATATTTATTACCATAAATAAAAGATCCCGGGCAAGGCCCCCACACATCAGAGTATACTAAATCCAATGGACGGGAAGAAGTAAATTCAGACAGAGGTAAAGTTTGACGATGGCTTTTGGCCATTTGACATGCAACACAAACAGGTAAAGGGGAGGGGGGAGTACAAGTAACATTTTGCTGACGAAGAGCATGACGAAGAACTGGAAGGGAACAGTGTCCAAGTCGTTGATGCCATTGATTAAAGGATGTGCGGGTGGTGACAAAAGCTTGAGCAGGAGGTGAGCTAAGGGACTGAGAGAACTGATATAGACCGCCTTTCACAAATCCTCGGCTAAGGGTGTGTTCCGAGTAGTCCTTCACAAGAAAGTAATCATGATGAAATTCAAAAAATACATTATTGTCTCTAGTAAATTGGGAAACAGAAAGAAGATTGGTACGAAGGGAAGGGGCAACGAGGACATTTTTTAAAAGAAACGAGGAAGACGGAAATGAGAGGGTGGAAGAACCAAGATGAGTTATGTCCAAACCTGTACCGTCACCAACGTGGATTTTATCGGGGCCGTCATACGGCTCGGCTTGGAGATTCAGATTTTAAAGTCGGTTGGTGATGTGATGAGTAGCTCCGGTGTCAGGAAGCCATTGATTTGGGGCAGCAGGTTGCAGCTGAGAGGGGCCGGCTGTATGGTGAGCTTGAGGAGGTGGACGGGGCGGTGGTGGCTGAAACGTTTCATCGAACATGTACCAACACTGAAGAACACTATGACCAATTTTTTGACATAATTGACACGTAATACCTGCAATTGGGTTCGGCCCTCTTCCACGGCCTCTCTGATTGCCACGCCCCCGTCCTCTGTGTGGCTGTGAAGGGGCCGGAGGCCTGCTGCGTTGGTGGGACTGAGAATAATGTGCAGACGGCGGTGGAAGGGTGGAGGATGGCAGCGGTGATGGTTGGTTATGGATAATCCAGGCTTCGGTTGTGAGGAGAAGAGAGTAAACATCATCCAAACTAATGGGGGAACGAGTAGAAATCATTGCAGCAAGCGAATCATAATCCGAACCGAGACCGGCGAGAAGGTAGGTAATAATGTCGTCTGGTGGAAGAGGATGGCCGGCAAGAGCGAGTTCATCACTCAGGCGCTTGATACGCATGAAATAATCCGCAGCTGAAAGGGTGTCCTTTTTGGTTGATGCAAGCTGCGCTCGAATCTAGACGAGCCGAGCTCGAGATTGGGATGAGAAACAGGTGGTGAGAGCAGCCCAAATCTCTTCTGAAGTTGTAGCTGTGAATACTTGCGCTAAAACATCATCAGAGATGGATGATGTGATAGTGCTCAAGATTAAACTGTCCTGCTTATTCGAATGCGTAAAATCGGGATTAGGTTTGACAGCACCGTTGATGGTGATTGTTTCCAGTGGCTGTTTAACCGTTCCATCAAGATAACCGACTACACCTTGTCCTTTAAAAAATGGCAGAATTTGAGCTTTCCAAAGAGGATAGTTTGTACGAGTTAATTTAGTAATGTGAATCGTGGAGGAATGATTGAAAGTGGGATAAGGAGATGGAGTATTTTCACCGGTGGTGAGTTGAGAGGTCGAGTCTTTTTGACCGGCCATGGCTGAAGGAGAGACGAGTTGGGGTGGGAGGAAGAAGAAGAAGGAGAGAGTTTATGGAGATGAGAGGATCATTAGCTCTGATACCATGTCAAACAGTAAAAGAAAGATAATTTCCATTTAATTGATTTAGATTATTACAATCACTCTAATTTATAGTTGCAGATACTCCGTAGGAGGTTAATGCAAAATTACAATATTGTGTGGACATAATGATTACACAATCAATCAGCATTAATGTGAAAATAACCGAGAATCAATCATTTATTATTATTGGCGGTATTTGCGGTAACTGTATCTTCAACAGTGTATGAACTCGATCTAAAATACAGATACCTAAGGTGTACGTTATTTTATTATGATCAGCGTTATTGAAAACTACAATTCATAAATTTGAGGGGTTCCCATAATACACACTTTTCAACTTATTTGTTCCCATCAATAGTAAGTTATAAGTGGGTTGAGATCATCTGTCCGATTTCGGTGTCTAATTTCGATGTCTAAGTAAAAACTACGTAGTTTCATGTATGTTTTATTTTTTTCAGAAAATTTAAGGAAAACAAAATAACAAAACCCAAAAATAAAACATACATGAAACTACGTAGTTTTTACTTAGACATCGAAATTAGACACCGAAATCGGACAGATGATCTCAACCCGTTATAAGTATAGGCTTTGTCATGTTGATTTTAAAGATCAATATTCGTGACGACAACGTGAGAGAATGATCTCAATGAATCGAGGTCCGCTAGGGGCTTGATCTTAAATATTAGACAAAATTATTATGATAGATATTAAAGAAATAAAGGCTAATTATATATATCACGAGGAGGTAGTTGTTTCTCCTCTTTTTATCACGAGGAGATCTTGTACCATTTCTATAAGGATCAAAACATATTGGTTCTAAATAAATATTAAAGAGCAAGTGGGATTTGAACCGGAATATGGAAAGATATAAGGCAGGCTCGTTTTGTCACTACTCAAAAGGAATACATCGGTGTTGTTTCTTTGAAAAACACTTTTACGATATAATTCAGAATCTAATTGCTCATATGAATTTTGAGTTACATCAGATGGATACAAATATTGTGTTTCTCCATGTTGACATTGATGAGACAATTTAGATGGTGCATCAAGAGAAGTTCATTTATGGACTCAAGTTGGCTTTCCGTCAATGGTATTTTAAATTTCATCAAATTATTGTCGCATTTGGTTTTGGCTTATTCGGTTAATGAATGTATATACCATAAGTTTAGCAGGAATAGGTCCACATGCATGGGTTTATATGTCGATGATATACTTCTTGCTCGTAAAAGATTTAGTTAACGCTTCTTTTGTATTAGGATCCAAATGCATTGGGATTGTTCTCAAGATTTTCATGGCTAATCACAAAATATTGATGTCAATAAAAAATTTAAGAGACATGGCATGGAGGATGTATTCCTCGGATTCTTATACATCAAATATTGCATACATTACAATCATATTGGGGATATACTTAGGCGATCCTGGAAGGGGTCATCAAATCACAACCAATAAAGTTATGGGGTACATTTATAGAAAAAACATAATAAAAGGTACTCACCTATAGGAAATCACATTAGTTAATTAGAGATCATATGGTATTCTGACATAGATTTCGACCGATAAAAAGATACAATTAAATCCACGTTAGATTATGGCTTTATTTATAAACACTTGCAGCTAATTCAACAATGGAGGCAACATTTGTGCCTTGTTTTGAAGTCATTAATCATACGTTATTCGCAGGGGCGGCTTCACTTTATAGAAAGGTTGGGCAACCTACCCGTTAAAAGAAATATCATAGTTTACATTTTTTTTGTATCGACACGTGTGTATGAAATAGACCCGTTTTTTTTATATATTATTGATCCACTAGTATTTCTTGTATTGACCCATAATACGTTATGTTGTACGAGCCTCAGTTTACAAAACAAACAATATGACAAATTTTCGACTCACATCTGATAATTTTGTGTGAAATTAAGTGTTACATTGAACTCATACGTACGGTCATGGTTTCGTCATCTCTATCAGGGATGATCGATGGAAAATAGACACGTTGCGGTTACATTGCGTGTATTTTTCGTGTTACACTTTCATATATACTTGATCGATATGTCATTTAGTGAGGTTAATTCATGTGACAATTATTGTTTTGACTGCACTTTTACGAAAAAAGTTGTTTTGATCTTGTGTTAATTAACCTGTACAGTTTATGGACCGGATTGTTGAAATACTTGCCATAAGGTTGGTTTTGTTTGAGGTCATAAATTTAAATCGTACTTTGTTATAAATATTTAACCATAATGGGAGGTACGTAGTTGGTTATTTCTTCCAAATAATAATCAGTTGTGGGTCTATACAATTTATATGTGGTCATTCGATTTAGACAGGATGTTAAGTATGTTTTGGTGTATGAACTCGATCTAAAATGCAGATACCTAAGGTGTAAGTTATTTTGAAAACTACAATTCATAAATTTGAGGGGTTCCCATAATACACACTTTTCAATAGTAAGTTATTAAGTATAGGGTTTGTCATGTTGGTTTTAAAGATCAATAATCGTGACGACTACGTGAGAGAATGATCTCAATGAATCGAGGTCCGCTAGGGGCTTGATCTGTAATATTATTCAAAATTATTATGATAGATATTAAAGAAATAAAGGCTAATTATATATATCACGAGGAGGTAGTAGTTTCTCCTCTTTTTATTTAATATGGTAATACTTTTAGAAGTTGCAAAAGATAATTGAGCATACAATTACTCAGGATTACATTTGATTAAATATTATTTATTGAATTACAAGTTTATTAAACCACCACAAGTTATAGAACCATCCATTCCTTAGAGAGTCTTCAAGCCAAATGCACCCTGCAACAAACAAAGGCAACGAATAATTACCAAATTAACTATAAATTATATTTCTTCAAAACAAATTATAATAGGAGCAATTATTTGATATTAATATTTTATACTTACCTCAAAAAATAAATTATATACCAGATAATTTTTAATAGGTTTAATGGATACGAAAGCATAAAAAAAATTGTTGTCACTCATTTCATTAAGTTTTTCTCTATGAGAATTCAGATGCATATAATAAATTAAGTGATCGTCTTAAGTATTGGTAATCAAATATATATATAATTCATTTAGATTAAAAGATATGTGATGCAAACAAACATCATCCACCACCACACACCACTACTACCCCTACTCATGCCTACAAATTAAAACCTGCTTGTCACCCACCTCCTTAACGTACTACCACGTGCCCCATGCTACCACCAACCTCTGTCCCAGCCCCCGCCCCCGCTCCCGCCCGTACCCTATCCCTCTCCTTTCCTTTAACCATTTAATTACCCCTATCCTTACTTTTACCCATATCCTCATCACCCACCACCACCCGTTTCTCATCCTCCTCCACCACCACCACCCTACCACGATCATACGGACCCTCACCACCCTTTTCTCCAAACCCGCCACCGCTAACCCCTCACCAACCCACAAACCTTACTTCCGCCACTACCCCGATTCATTACTCACCTCTACCTCTACCTCTACCTCTACAATCTTCCATCTACCTTCATCGGGTATCTTTCACATTATATTAAAATTTCATACGTTTCATTTAACAACATAGTGAAATATACTCATTTTACCTCTTATATCACATTCAAATACAACAATCAAATCGAACCGGTGTCTACTCTTTAAAAATAAGTAATTTAGAGAATTAATACTCACAATGAGCAATTAGTATCGCGACTAATAGGAAACGGGATCGCCACTTTACATATATCCGGAAGCTGAGCAATCCTATTAACCTCATCATCATTCGACCTAGAAACGAGTTCCATAATACATCTGCAAGCATCCTGCAAATCAGTAGTGTTGTGAACCGAATCGGTTACATTCTTCAGCCCGTTACAACAGCTCGATGGCACATCGCCGCCTCCTTGGACGTAACCGGTACACGTTGCCTGGTCGGCGTTGACATCTTCGCACGTGATGGCTTCGCCGCCGCGGGGATAATAAACCACCACCGTACACAAGAACACTATAGCAACAAGCTTAGAAAACCCTAATTTTTCCATTTAAAGAGATGTTTTATGTATGTATGCATGTATAAACTATTGCTCGTTGCATTAATATATACTACTAAGGTTTCGAGGATTGAAAAGGAATTCTATCTGTGACATGAATGTCACGTGACCCACCTGCCAACGGCCCAACGTACGCAAATGGTGTTTGCATGAGTTTTTGTTTTCTTGAGTATAAGAATACTCATGTAATGCATCCCTTAAAAAATTTTAAAAAAAAAATAGTAATAATAATTAAGAATATTGAAATAAGTTTTCAGATTACATATTATGTATATATTTTTTGAATGGATCCAAAACAAATTATGTATATTAATGAAATGCAAATTTACTATTTCTATAGATTAATTATTGAGGGAATTGAAAATATATACCTTTCACTAAAAATAATTTGTTTTATATACCCTTATTTTTAATTCTTATAAACATAATCCCATCAAAATACTCGGTAGGACGGGCAATTTGACATTCAGGACGGGATTAATTGTCATTAGGCCGGGTTATTTTTCATTGAGGCTGGACTAAAATAACATGTCCCGACCAACTTTTCTCACTCAAACAGGCTAAAAATTCCGCATATTTTTTTTATTTTTTATTTTGCAAGACCGACGTTTTTTTTTTAAATTTATTCTGAGGCCGAATTTTCATCTATTTTGTTGTTTTTTTTTAACCCCGTCTATTTTGTTTCAATTACATCGTCCTGATTGGACAAAAGAAACAGAAACCATCATCGACTGCAAAACCCTTTCTTCTCCGACGAATTCTTCTCCGATGTTGTAGAAACATAAAAAAAACAACATGAAACATCAAACCAACATGTACATGTATTTGGTCGGTGTGTATTATCGGGACGGCCTTACTTTCATTTGTAGATCTGAAAATTTTCCTGGGAAAATGACTGATTCTTTACTGTTGTATATCATCATGAAAACATAAATCTATCTGCAATTTTATTTTACTGCTATGCTTTTTTTATATTGGCTTTTGGTGTTTCTCTTTGTGCTTGCATATATTTTAAAACGACCATGAAAACATAAATCTATCAGAGAAGAAGGGGTTTTGCAGTCGACGATGGTTTCTGTTTCTTTTTCCAATCAGGACGATGTAATTGAAACAAAATAGACGGGGTTCAAAATAAAAAATAAAAATAAAAACAAAAAAGACGAAAATTTGGCCCTAGAATAAAATAAAATAAAAACGTCGGTCTTTCAAAGTAAAAAATAAAATATGCGGAATTTTTAGCCCGTCCGAGTGAGAAAAGTTGGTCGGGACGTGTTATTTTAGTCCGGCTCAATGAAAAATTACCCGTCCTCATGATAATATATCCCGTCCTGAATGCTAAATTGCCTGTCCTACCGAGTATTTTGATGGGGTTATGTTTATAAGAATTAAAAATAGGGATATATAAAACAAACTACTTTTACCAAAAGGTATACATTTTGAATTTTCGTCTTAATTATTGCAAATGGTCTAATCATGTTTCAATTAAATCGCTTTTCTTTACGGAAATAGAATATATTGTCTTTTATAATAAATTGTCGCATAAAATCTCTCCCGAGTTTAGTTTTCGAAACGAGCATCATCATCATCATCAATGTGTTTAAATTCATCATACATAATTTTTATTTGTAATAATAAAAATTTAAATAAAATAAAAACTATAGAAACACATAATTAACCACCTGAGTTGTTGGGCGTAGATTTTTATGTTGAGTTTTAAGAGTAATAACTCAAATCATTTTGGAATTCGTTAGTTCGGGCCGGATTCAATGTAGATGAACCCATGCAGAAAGAGTGTGAGACAAAGGGTTAGACCCATAAAAGATATCAATGGGCTTTGAATGGTGTGGGTTTGTTATATGGATTGTTGGTCTTTAACAAACAAGGACCCTTTTGGAAGTTGGCAAAGAGTGCTATTTTTCAATGATTTTTTTTAAACATAAATAGTAAATTAAGAGTAAAACCAAGAAAATATAAGTGTGTGCATATCCAATTGAGGTGTTTGAGCTGATTGCAATCTATCGAGGCCTGCAATTGGCGTCTCAGTTGGGGCACGGATCGATCATTATGGAGAGTTCTTTGTGTGCAATGTATTTGGAATCCTGGAGATGACTTGTTCTCTCTTGGTTGCTTGGTCTGTGATTGCTTGGATCGATTTGCAGACGTCTTCTTTTGATATATATGTGTTCGTTTACTTTTGTTAAGCGTAGGAATATACCAGCTCATTTGTCCATTGTAGGTGTGCGTGATTGGGGAGTTCATCCCCCTGAGAATGTTTTTCTTGTTAGAATTGATATATCATAGTACCACAATATACACAGCGGAAATAAATCAAGAACGTACCTATATCTATTGTTATTCAGATTTACCACAACATTGTTATCAAGATCTATCACTATCACGTGTTCATGCCTCTGTCTTCATCTTCGGAATGAAATAACTGGAAAATAATAGAGAAAAGGAATGTAGAGTGCTCATTGGGTCTTATGATCTATTCCTTTCTGAATGCCCCGGATTGATGGTTTCACATGCTTATATAGGCTAGACCAGGGACCAAAGTGCAATTTAGTAACCGCGGTTAATTTCCACCATCAAGGAAATTATAATTAACTCAGGTTTAATAAACCAATGTGTAACCGATTAACCGTATTAATGGAAGATAGTTCGACCTCATTAATGGAATATGATGCATAACTGTTTATTATCGCATTAATGGTAGATAGCAAAAGATCGGACCACATTAATGTCTAATTAATAACCACAATAAACTACAATAAATAACTATAATTAGATAATATCTTGTCATTGAATTAGACATGTCTTACATTTCTAGCTTGCACGTAATACGGATCTTATGCAATAATATATGTTTGTTGCCTGAAAAAAAAAATCATTTTAATTAATGATAGAACAAGTTTGCAAAATCCAAGAAAATATAGACTTAGAGCACTTGCATCAGTTTCTCTTTAAAGATTTTAAATGTTAAAGACTTGGACATCATTTTTTTCTATTATGCAAAATTCGTATTATGTATAAGTAGTAAAGAATTTAGTACTAATTCTGTATTTTGGAGATTTGAGTGTTGATTTTGTTGTATATAGTTTTTATTGCATCTCAATGTTTTACACCTCTATTTTACATATTTACATTGGTTTACGGTATAAACTAATGTTCTTATAGAAAGGGAAAACAACCACTCCTATTTCCAATTATCTATGTTTTTTTCTTTTTTTTTTCTTTTTTTTTTTGTTGACATTTTATCTCTAGTAATTAAATTAAATAGAACTCAGCGATAATGTGTATAAGCCTCGTTCCCTCTCTGGCGCACCACTCTACACGAAAATATGATAGAGTTGCTTCTAAAATTTTATGTAAAATAAGTCTAACCTCAACACAATCTCATCACACAATTTTTGTTTGTAGAAAATAAAAATAAAGAATTTAATCAATCGCAATCAATTTAAATTATATAAAATTTTAATTATCTATAACCTCAACATAAGATTTAGGGAATGATTGTAATTCTGATGCTATTAAAGTCTTATTGTCTTAGTTAGCCAACTTGACAATAACTAAGTATTATATTTTGAGAAGTTCGACTGCAGTGTCAACTTTAGATGCGTCAGCTTATGATGGAACTTTCGACGTTGTCTTGCGTGGGAATGAGATGAGTTAAGAGAAATGATTCTTCTCAAGATGCAGGTTTCACTTCAGAAGGTCAATATCAGAGAGAGCTTCTTTGAGTTTCCAGCAGTGTCTGGATTTGTTCGGCTTTCCGAAGCTTGTGGAGAACGTGGAACAATATTGTTTTATTTTCATGTGGATGCGGGTTTTTATCCCTAGGTAGAAAATTTTGAAGTTGGTGGACTAGAATCCACGTCGACTAGTATAAATAAGTCATTTAGTTTTAGTATTCGATGCACCTTTAAAACGTAACACTTATAATAAATTTTACCGTCCATAGTCCAGTATTTGAACTTTTGTTATTTGAGCTCAGAATTTTTTTTTTTTTTTTTTATTTTATTTTTTTTGGTCCCCTCTCTCTGTTTGTTGTATTTTTCACTATATATACAATAGTGATATTGTTTACTTCGTGGATATAGGTCAATTAACCAAACCACGTAAATTTTATGCGTTCATCTAAATTTTTTTTTTTTTTTTTCCTGATTCATTTATTTTAACTTATTGTTGTTAAGAGTTATATATATATTAGTGTTTTGATCCTATCAAACCGATATCAGTGTCACTCATTTATATATTTTGAGCTCTTTTTATAAGCTACGCTAATTTATTTGACTTAATTGGATGTCCAACTAAATCAAAATTATAAAACTTGGATGTACAACTATACATCAAAGAAAAAATTATAATCCACAAAATAACAAGGGAGTCTTTATTTACAACACGCATAATCTACTCGTCCACCATTCTACATGTGCACCACCACAGTAAAACCGATTTTGTGAAATTCAGTTTCAGAGCTTAAAACCGACTTTTTGTAGGTTAAGAAACGGTGAAAGTCTGTTGTTACAATACACCTACGAAAAATAGATTCTAGACTTCAAAACCGGCTTTCACAAAATCGGTTTTACTATGATACACATATAAAGTATGTGGTGCATGAATAGATCGTGTGCGGTGCAAATAATAACCTCCGATAACAATACTATATGCAAAATTTGTTTGGTTTCCTTTTCTAATATGCAGAGCACACTATGTTACATTATTATTAGTATAAAATCAAAATGGCAACATGATCATTTCGTCACCACTAGTTTTTTGCTGACCGTCAATCTTATAATCGACAGCCGAAAGATCCAGCATATTTTTGTGGTCCTTCATATATACTATGATCGCAGCCGACCTAAAAAAAAAAATTCTGTTATACCGTAATATATCACATTATCAAGACCTTAGAACAAAAAATTGTCTTAATTAAGGCCATCGATCACATAGGGACGACCCTACGACATATTCTTTGTATAAAAAAATAAGGAATGGGGAAGAGAATTTATATTACAACAGAGTCGTCGGGGATAAGAATCGAACTCGATTCTTACTGTAGAAATGTAATGTAATAGTCTGTACCGATAGATCAGATCCGATTCCCGGCCATGCAACTTATTCATTTAGGTCAAAGTATTGATTAGGTATGTTTGTCACGTGTAAAGATGGTGTTTAACATTGTAAAATGCTACTTACTTTTTATAATCTTAAACACTTGATAACTATGGAGATACCATCATACCCTTTGATCACAAAAGAAGCTCAATGGGTAGCAAAAAGTTTGTTGGATGTGGTATTGTTTGCAGTCTTTTATAATGGTTTTTGGCACTTGATGTGTGTCTATGTGTGTGTGTGTGTGTTTTTTTTTTCTTTTTTATAACAATAATGGTTTATGTCCAAGGTGCTTTTTGCAACAAAATGTGCAAATCCTAATCAATTAAATTCGATTTTAAAAGCCCTTTAGCCGATTCCTTTATCAGAGTATGCTCCCATTTATCTAGACCATAGTCATCTTTTTGCCCTGAATTCTGAGTCTCCCAATTATTGCATTCTTGTAAAATACAACTTTAAGTCGGCTACTTAATTTATTTATTTTCACCTAATGATTTTTTAGAAGAAAAAATAAATCAGCCACAACTTAGAGGGTCTCTAGTGTTTCGTTCTACAGCTTTGTGAACGTAATAAATCGAATATTATATCTCGGTGTTTCAGTTTTCAAAAAATTGAATTTACACGTTTTCTTGATTAAAGTAGTCAATACAAGATATCGAATTCTCACATTCTAACTCAACGACAAAGTGTCACTACAGCACCCCTGTATTTTTCGATCAGGGATATGCTCATAGAGGCAATGTTTTTTAAATATATATTTTCTTTGTTCCTAAATATGATATACATTAAGAAAGTGGTTAAATTTCTTAAACGTATTACATCTTTTTTACTAGAATAAATGCGATGGTTTTTTTTAAAGTAAATAATAGTCGGTGAACGGATATAAATCATGAATGAGTTGATGAAAAACGAAAACGACTTATACAAGGGCGACCCGCGCCAAGTTGCAAATGACATCATGGTGACATAGTCATATTTGTTCTTATGTTTAAAATGTGTTTCATATCGTTTTATGTACTTTCATGTATATCAAATGATGTCGATATATCATTCTCGATGTAACCGGATATTTGGTAAAATGTGTGAGAAAACAAAGTGATGCATACCCCTAGATAATACTCGTTCGTCATAAAATAAGCGTCATTTTTTAACGATTTACACGTAAATAAGAAAAGAAATTTAAAAAAAAAAGACTTATCTCATGCAATACTCAAGTGGGATTCTTAAATTAAATAGAATAGGATATTTTTGAAAGGCAAATTTATCCTTACAAATATTAAAGGATATTACATTTTAATAATATGGCTAAAAACCAACAATTGAACAAATTAGCAAAATACAACTCTCTTGAGCTATTGAGGCAAACATTTCTATGTAAATATCTTAGGTGATACTTAAAGGCATCACAGCTGATCTATCACGGTATCATATTTCGAAATATATTTGACTTTGCAGACGTCTAAAATAAACAGACATTCAATCTCTGTAAAATCGAATCTTAAACTTAGATTCAACATTTTGAAGGTCGAATGTCATTATATTATCCCGAAAATAGATTAGATGTGGCGACTTTAACAACGGTCGATATTTATATTGAAAGTTGTAATGGTGTGATATTGAGGTCCATTAATCTTGGTTCTTCTTCCTCCTCTCTTTTCCTCTTAGATATGGACAAAGAAAAAATGGCTTTAGCGGACACCACTCTTCTCACTAGCAATCTCCATGTAACATCATCTCCTTTCTTCATTTGTTGTACTTTTAGTTTGAATTGCCTGTAATAATATTAATTACCATAAAGCAACTATTAATTAATTAAATAACTCCCAAAAAAAAGACATTTAACAGGAAAGATTTATGTAATCGACCTTTAAAACTCTCTTCTAGACTATGAGGGGAAAAAAATTGACATGTCAAAACGGTGTGGTGTTATTATTTATCGGTGTCACTGAAGACATAATTGAGGCACAACATATAAATATTGTCACATCGTATTTTTACATTATAGATCAATATGAAAAACTTATTGATTGATATAGATCAACTGTAATTAATGCCATACAAATTTTGCAAAATCAAGGGCACTAACACATAATGGGGTAATTCCGATGCAGAGATTTCCTATAAGAACAGACCGTCGGATGACTATATACAAAGAGACAAAACAGTTTTGTCTCTTTATACACGTGATAGTTATACGACGTTTTGTTTTAACAGGGACTCCCTGAATCCGAATTTTCCACATAATGACTTAAAACTTTCAAATGATTGTATTTATACAAGGACAGGGCAACTTGGAGCTTTGACATCACTGATGAACTCATTGTTGCTATTATTATTTTTTACTGAATATGAAGTGACTTTGATTTTTGATTTTAGAAAGAAAATTTGAAGAAATTGATCATAAAAAGACAATAATAATAATAATGGTGGAAATGTATACAACACCTTTTGCATGCATGTAGGCGGATGTCATTATCTGGCCAATGTGGCAGCCATCAAACCAGTTTGATATTTTATGATTTTATTTTTTCTGGAGTTCTTTAGTTTCACAATGGGTAATACACATTTACTATGTGTATCTTAGTATCTCTACACACTTTTATCAATAGTGAAACCTATGATCAATGGTGTATCCCTCACAGGAGATTCGTAGATAAGGTAAATCGAGATTTATATCTCAGTAATTTAGTCTACTAGAGGCCGTCTATACACCATTCGTTATCGAAAGAAGTCCATTCAGAGAATCGAACTCACATACTTGATCTCAAAAGGCAAGATTGTCAATTTGAACACTAAGCTATGCAATGAGGCTATCATTTTCCTTTCAAAAATGGTTAAACCCTAACTACGAGGGTCTCCACTCTCAGACCCGTCTCTGGGGCAGGCCAACAAGGCCAGAACCTAGAGCCCCCGTCAAAATTTGAAATTTAAGGGCTCTTTTGTCATGTTCTAGTAGTGTAGTTTAGGTCTAATTTTATTTTTTTACTTAATCTAAAATAATGTTATAGGCCCAAATTCATACTAGAATTAAGTAAAAAAAAGTCTAATCGAATTACATTACATGTTTTATACGCCGTTCATCATTGTAGTATACCCAAAAATAGTTGTTATGTCATATTCTTTCTAAATCTTTCACACAATAAAAGACCTTAAATTTATTTTGGTTTAGGGTCCTCGATATCACAAAGACGGCCCTGCTCACTCCTGTGGAACAATGGAGATATTAATCAGGAAATCTAACGACTCAGAGTAATGAGCTTGTTATTATACTAAATAACTGAAAGAAGTCTAGCTATCCTTTTAAGGCATGCATCCAAGTCTTTTACCATTAACCCATATCACGGGGACATCATTTTCCTTTTGAATGGAAACAAAGTGGTAAAGTCACACATAAAAATAACATGTATTAGAAGCCAAATTGATCAAGGAAAAAACAGCAGAGTCCTGATTGACAACTACTACAAAGGAATTGACTTATCGACCCCACAATACAGCTATAATGTGCATGCACTTGTTGCTGTATTGTACTGCACCTTCCTCAGGTAAAAATGAACGGCCCATAATGAATTTCCCCCCACTCTACCTCTAAATTTAGAAATGCCTCCTATTTGGGGTTTAAGGATGTTACCATCAGACTAACAATACTAAATGTTAATTTATTTATATTTTATCTTCACGTATATTGTTCAGAGGTTAAAGAGTTTAGGTGTTGTAGTAACAGTCTGAATATATTGAATCATTGAAATACACCTCACGATTTACATCATCTACTGATCTTAGAGACGGTGTGTAGAGAGACCCGTTACACATTTCAGCAAAAAGGTTTAAAGGCAGTCGGGCTCCGCCCCGTACCCCTCAGGCCCTCACCCTCCTTCTATTAAACACTTTGTATGTAATATAATGTTGTATAATAATCAAAGTAGCTGACAAAATAAAAAAACAATTAATTAATATTATTATACCTGCAAAGAGGAACTCTGCAAAGATCAGGTTGTTCACAAATAGAAGAATGCAACCTAAGAAGCTGCCACATACGTTTGCACCTTAGACATCCCCCTTTTACCCTCCTCTTGCAGTTTGCAAAATGCTTGATTAGGAGTTGTAAGCCTTGACAAGTTATGAATTTACTACAAGGCCCTTTCTTCTTGCTGCTTTGAACCATGTCATATGGTCCAACATTTATACATCCTTCTGTATATATGTGTTCTAAACACTCCATTGCTTCACTAAGCTGGAAATATAAGGTTTGCTCTTCCCTATGCCTCCTTGTCCTTTTCTGCCTCTGTTCCAACAGAATTCCAGCATTTATTAGCATCACCAAAAACACTTATTAAATTGTCAATTACTATAAATAGATTATATGGTATATAATCGATTTTTTAAATGACGAAATATCTATGGTGTCCAGACGGAGTGATGCATAGGTAATTTGGTATGGTGTCTAACAATTTAATTATTTACACCATGAATATAGTAATTAGATTTAACAAATATAATAAATGTTTTTTTCTAGCATCACAATAAATCTATCACCGTGACACCACTAGAAGATTGTCACACAATCAACGATCAACATAATAAAACTCGATTATCAACTCTAAAAAAGTTGCGACACCGCAATGTCATTAAAATTAATCAAATAATATAATCACAACACTGCTCTCTAGATATTTTTGTAGAGGGAGTATTACATTTCTTTTTAGATTATAGGAATATTACATTTTGATTCCCTTAATTTTCCTCGTTTTTCTTAACAGGAGCATATATCTTTTAAAATTGACATTTTTTCTAACTATATATTTTTTTTATTACACTTTAAAAACACTTAACATTTAACTTAACATCGGATCAGTTAAGTGTCTGAGTAATGTAACTAAAAAATATAATTAGGAGACCAAAATTGCTATTATGAAGAGAAAAGAAAACAAAAACATCATTGTTTCTAAGACTATTTTATCAACCAATAATAATGTAAAATATGCATGTGTGTAACAATAATGGTACGGTTAAACGTTAGACGTTATACTTTACGTTATATACTTTAACGAGAGTGATTTCATAATCTAAGAAGGAAGTATAATTAAGAAACCAAAATGTCGATGTCAAATATTAGAGAAAGATATGGCCTAGTAAAAAAAAAAGGTTTTATTTGTGCTCACCAACTCTACTCGTGCACCACAATACAAATACTGAATCGACTTTCGAAAAGTCAATTATTGAGTGTTGACTAAAAATCAATCAACTTTTGAAAGGTGTGGATACTCTCAAGTATTTAAGGGTAAAGTGCATTTATTTTTACACATCATGACCAAAACGACGTAGTTTTGAAAAAATAAATAGACGATCACATGATTTTCACATTTTAGAAGTGTGGTTAGATCGCTCCTACTTGAGAAAATACTTCCTCAAGTACTTGAGAGAATCCTATTCCGTCGTTGTTAGTATGATGTAGTAGATATAGTGTGGTGTATCGATACAATGAGTTTAAAGCAAGTAAAAGGCGCTTTTAAAAAAATGGAAAATAAAAATAAAGAAATCAAAATTGCAATCTATTTGTAAATCAGTGTGGTAAACGTAACAATTTGGTAGAAATCTTACCGTTTCAGTTTCATCCATGAACTGCAGAATTTCAAGTTCAAGCCATGGATCATGTTTCTGAAGGAATCCCCAACCTTCAGTCAATTCAACAGACTTGAAATTCTTCGATAATAGCTTCATACACTTGATATAAAGATCCGGCGCATCGCACAGCCGTGCAAGCTGAAGAACATCCACCACATTTTCGATCGACAATAGCTCAGCTAAGCCTTTTGTGCATCTCTGTTTCAATTGCGGTACTAAATACACATGAGACAACGCTAGCAGATGAACACCGTAATTCTTCATCTGTTCTTCAGAACACCTACATTACAGAGGAATTTCCGTCATCAATTTGATTTTCAATTTTTTCACGGTTTAAAAGTTGAATCTATGATTGAAATTGAACGAAATTGAGGTAAAAGTTGCGGAATTAAGTTTGATTTGAGATGGATTGAAAAAATAGGAAGAAACCGACTTAGCGGAACAGAGGAACTCGATGAACACGGAAACCGCATCGCAAGGAACGCCGAGTATCGGAACAGTTTTCTCCGAGCTCCGGTGCTTACGTGGCCGGTCAATTACATTCTCCAAAACCGGCGAAGCAGAGGCCTAACGAAAAATCAATCAAATTCATTACACCGGAAGCAAATTAGAATTGGAACTGTTTTTACTTAAAATCGGTATATTATATATACTTACGAGAACGCTAGAATGCGCCGGAATGCGTTGGCCACCGGAAGTGACTATGAACAGGTCTGGCTCACGGACGTCGGCGTTACCGTTCTGGTCGTCGCCTTCGGCGGAGGAGAAGGAGATAGTTTGTTTCATTACGTCGGAAAACCGAGACGGTCACCGGAGAAAATGAAGAAATCGGGAGGTTGGAGAAATACGGCGGTGTTTGTTGCAGGGGCGGATCCACAGCCCCCAGGGGGGGGGTGCTGTGACCCCACTCGGTTTATAAAAAAAAAAAAAAAAAAAAAAAAATTTAGTATTAAAACTATGTAGTTTTGTTGTTAAAAAGTGTCATTTTATCGATAAAAATTGATGTTTTAGACCCCGGTGACCCCACTGGAATTTTTTTTGGATAAAATATGTAGTTTTAGACTCCGGTGACCCCACTGGAATTTATTCCTGGATCCGCCACTGGTTTGTTGCAAGTAAAAGTGGGAAAACAGAGAAAAGTAGGTAGTGGGATTATGGGAGCTCTGTAATGGTGGGTATTTATAATAACGCTGTGCTTAGAACTTTAACTAGAGATTTTTTAACGACGAAGTTCACGTACCATGATTTAAATGTGGCGGTAATTTAATGGTGTGTTGCCGTACCGAAGAGAGAAATGACATAACGAATTTCACGATAAACTTCTAAACCATTTATCTTTTTGAGACGCATGTGATTTAATAGGTCCTACGTTATTATCAATTGTTTCAAAGTATGTCGCGTACTTTTTAAAAAAAAAGTATGTTACGTACAATATTGTGGTCATTTTATTGTGTCATTATCACTACTTATCGAAAAAGTTACATCCACGACCATTCTGACATAAATGACTTTAATGGTGATTGTTACTAGAGAACTGATACAACTATAATCAAGTTACATAATCAATTGACACAATATTGACCTAAAACATTAATTATTACGGGATCTAAATCAATTAACATAGATGCTACAAAAATTAATGGTATAGATCAATGTTGTGTCAATTGGTTGTGGTTGTATCATTTCTCTTATTACTGAGAGAGAGTTGGGAAGAAGAAAAAAAATGAGACCTAACAGTCGATATTTCCGAATAACAGTCTTTGATGGATTATGGCGGTTGTCCGTGTGCTTTACCGCTAGAAGCTGAACACTCGGATGCTTTGTGCTTGAACCTTCAACTGTAGGATAAAACGACGATCTATTGGATCAATCTGGTATGATAGTTTATCTTTTTCTTTCGTGTTTTAATTGTTCTATACAAAGTTGGTCCTCGAGTGAGAAAAAGATTAAAAAAAAATTAAATTCCGATGTGCAGCCCGGTTGATTTTCTTACACAAAGCAACGCTCATTCAATAGCAAGTTAAATATTAGCATACCCCTGGAGTTTTATGAATAACGTAAATTTATGCACTGTCCCACATCAGCTCGCTGGCAAGCCCTCAAAAGATTGTTGAGATATGTCAAGGGTACACTCAGGTATGGACTGCACTTCAAAGCTACAGGATCTATTGATCTTCAGGGGTTTTCTGATGCTGATTCGGGCTGTAATCCCTTTGATAGAAGATCAGTTTCAGGCTATTGTGTTTATATTGGGTCATCTCTCATCTCCTGGGCCTCCAAGAAACAGTCTGTGGTGGCAAGATCTAGCACAGAAAGTGAGTATAGGGCATTAGCCCATCTAGCTGCTGAAATTCTGTGGTTGCAGTCTCTCCTCAATGAACTTCATATCAAAATTCCAGCCATCCCTGTTCTACACTGTGATAATATTGGGGCAGAGTCTTTGGCTAAGAACCCTGTGTTTCACTCCCGAACGAAGCACATTGATATTGATGTTCATTTCATTAGGCATCATGTTCTGGCTCAGCATCTTAGTATCAGACATGTCCCCTCTTCCTTACAACTAGCAGACTGCCTTACCAAACCAGTCACTGGATCTCAGTTTCAGTTCACAAGGAGCAAACTCAATGTGTCACCTTCCCTATTTCGTTTGAGGGGGGATGTTAAGGATAATGATAGTATTTAATATTATGCCTTTTATATTGTGTGTGTGAGTGACACTTGTCTAGTATCTAGTTGAGACAAGTGTCCTAGAGAATCTAGTATGAGATAATGTTTGTTAGATTGTCTTGGTTATATACCCTTGTATTCTGAGACTGCTGAAATCAATGAAATACATTCCTCTTTTATAAATCTAACTCATCTCAATGTTTTACACCTCTATTTTACATATTTACATTGGTTTACGGTATAAACTAGTGTTCTTATAGAAAGGGAAAACAATCACTCCGATTTCCAATTATCTATGTTTTTTTTTTGTTGACATTTTATCTCTAGTAATTAAATAGGGTGAAGGTGCCACAAGGACAAAAAAAATTAATAAATGGGTCTGGAAGGACAAAAGTAACATTTTTATGATTATAAATGACAAAAATCACAATTGTTACTTTAAAATTGTTACTTCACGTGTTAATGTTACTTTGTGTTTCACAATTGTTACTTCATATTTATTCTATTGCACATTTGTTACTTCATATTTGTTACTTCAAAATTGTTACTTTTGTCCTTATTAAATTACAGTTTCCTTCTATCCCGATTTTTTGATAATGTCCTTCTGGACAAAAATCTATAAATTAAATTGAACTCAGCGATAATGTGTATAAGCCTCATTCCCTCTCTGGCGCACAACTCTACACGAAAATATGATAGAGTTGCTTCTAAAATTTTATGTAAAATAAGTCTAACCTCAACACAATCTCATCACACAATTTTTGTTCGTAGAAAATAAAAATAAGAATTTAATCAATCGCAACCATTTTAAATTATATAAAATGTTAATTATCTATAACCTCAACATAAGATTTAGGGAATGATTGTAATTATGATGCTATTAAAGTCTGATTGTCTTAGTTAGCCAACTTGACAATAACTAAGTATTATATTTTGAGACGTTCGACTGCAGTGTCAACTTTAGATGCGTCAGCTTATGATGGAACTTTCGACGTTGTCTTGCATGGGAATGAGATGAGTTAAGAGAAATGATACTCAAGAGGCAGGTTTCACTTCAAAAGGTCAATATCAGAGAGAGCCTCTTTGAGTTTCCAGCAGTATCTGGATTTGTTCGGCTTTCCGAAGCTTGTGGAGAATGTGGAACAATATTGTTTTATTTTCCTCTGGATGCGGGTTTTTATCCCTAGGTAGAAAATTTTATGTTGGTGGACTAGAATCCACGTCGACTAGTATAAATAAGTCATTTAGTTTTAGTATTCGATGCACCTTTAAAACGTAACACTCATAGTAAATTTTACCGTCCATAGTCCAGTATTTGAACTTTTGTTATTTGAGCTCAGAAGTTTGTTTGTTTGTTTGTTTTTTTTTTTTTCTTTGTCCCCTCTCTTTGTTTGTTGTATTTTTCACTATATATACAATAGTGATATTGTTTCCTTCATGGATATAGGTCAATTAACTAAACCATGTAAATTTGCGTTCGTCTGAGTGTTTTTTTCTTTTCTTTTTTTTCTTCTGATTCATATATTTTAACTTATTGTCGTTAAGAGTTATATATTAGTGTTTTGATCCTATCAAACCGGTATCAGTGTCGCTCATTTATATATTTTGAGCTCTTTTTATAAGCTACGCTAATTTATTTCACTTAATTGGATGTCCGACTAAATCAAAATTATAAAACTTGGATGTACAACTATACATCAAAGAAAAATTTATAATCCACAAAATAACAAGTGAGTCTTTATTTACAACACGCATAATCTACTCGTCCACCATTCTACATGTGCACCACCATAGTAAAACCGATTTTGTGAAAGTCAGTTCCAGAGCTTAAAACCGATTTTTTTGTAGGTTAAGAAACGGTGAAAGTCGGTTCTTACAAATACACCTACGAAAAATAGATTCTAGGCTTCAAAACCGGCTTTCACAAAATCGGTTTTACTATGATGCACATATAAAGTATGTGGTGCATGAATAGATCGTGTGCGGTGCAAATAATAACCTCCGATAACAATACTATATGCAAAATTTGTTTCCTTTTCTAATATGCAGAGCACATTATGTTACATTATTATTAGTATAAAATCAAAATGGCAACATGATCATTTCGTCACCACTAGTTTTTTGCTGACCGTCAATCTTATAATCGACAGCCGAAAGATCCAGCATATTTTTGTGGTCCTTCATATATAATATGATCGCAGCCGACCTAAAAAAAAAAATTATGTTATACCGTAATTTTTCACATTATCAAGACCTTACAACAAAAAATTGTCTTAATTAAGGCCCTCGATTACATAGGGACGACCCTACGACATATTCTTTGTATAAAAAAAAAAAAAAAAGAATGGGGAAGAGAATTTATATTACAATAGAGTCGTCGGGGATAAGAATCGAACTCTGATTCTTACTAGAAATGTAATGTAATAGTCTGTACCGATAGATCAGATCCGATTCCCGGCCATGCAACTTATTCATTTAGGTCAAAGTATTGATTAGGTATGTTTGTCACGTGTAAAGATGGTGTTTAGCATTGTCAAATGCTACTTACTTTTTATAATCTTAAACACTTGATAACTATGGAGATACCATCATACCCTTTGATCACAAAAGAAGCTCAATGGGTAGCAAAAAGTTTGTTGGATGTGGTATTGTTTGCAGTCTTTTATAATGGTTTTTGGCACTTGATGTGTGTCTATGTGTGTGTGTTTTTTTTTTTTTTCTTTCTTTTTTATAACAATAATGGTTTATGTCGATCCAAGGTGCTTTTTGCAACAAAATGTGGAAATCCTAATCAATTAAATTCGATTTTAAATGCCCTTTAGCCGATTCCTTTATCAGAGTATGCTCCCATTTATCTAGACCATAGTCATCTTTTTGCCCTGAATTCTGAGTCTCCCAATTATTGCATTCTTGTAAAATACAACTTTAAGTCGGCTACTTAATTTATTTATTTTCACCTAATTTTTTTTAGAAGGAAAAAAAAAATCAGCCACAACTTAGAGGGTCTCTAGTGTTTCGTTCTACAGCTTTGTGAACGTAATAAATCGAATATTATATCTCGGTGTTTCAGTTTCCAAAAAGTTGAATTTACACGTTTTCTTGATTAAAGTAGTCAATACAAGATATCGAATTCTCACATTCTAACTCAACGACAAAGTGTCACTACAGCACCCCTGTATTTTTCGATCAGGGATATGCTCATAGAGGCAATGTTTTTTAAATATATATTTTCTTTGTTCCTAAATATGATATACATTAAGAAAGTGGTTAAATTTCTTAAACGTATTACATCTTTTTTACTAGAATAAATGCGATGGTTTTTTTTAAAGTAAATAATAGTCGGTGAACGGATATAAATCATGAATGAGTTGATGAAAAACGAAAACGACTTATACAAGGGCGACCCGCGCCAAGTTGCAAATGACATCATGGTGACATAGTCATATTTGTTCTTATGTTTAAAATGTGTTTCATATCGTTTTATGTACTTTTATGTATATATATCAAAATGATGTCGATATATCATTCTCGATATAACCGGATATTTGGTTAAATGTGTGAGAAAACAAAGTGATGCATACCCCTAGATAATACTCGTTCGTCATAAATTAACGATTTACACGTAAATTAAGAAAAGAAATTTAAAAAAAAAAGACTTATCTCATGCAATACTCAAGTGGGATTCTTAAATTAAATAATATAGGATATTTTTGAAAGACAAATTTATCTTTACAAATATTAAAGGATATTACATTTTAATAATATGGCTAAAAACCAACAATTGAACAAATTAGCAAAATACAACTCTCTTGAGCTATTGAGGCAAACATTTCTATGTAAATATCTTAGGTGATACTTAAAGGCATCACAACTGATCTATCACGGTATCATATTTCGAAATATATTTGACTTTGCAGACGTTTAAAATAAACAGACATTCAATATCTGTAAAATCGAATCTTAAACTTAGATTCAACATTTTGAAGGTCGAATGTCATTATATTATCCCGAAAATAGATCAGATATGGCAACTTTAACGACGGTCGATATTTATATTGAAAGTTGTAATGGTGTGATATTGAGGTCCATTAATCTTGGTTCTTCTTCCTCCTCTCTTTTCCTCTTAGATATGGACAAAGAAAAAATGGCTTTAGCGGACACCACTCTTCTCACTAGCAATCTCCATGTAACATCATCTCCTTTCTTCATTTGTTGTACTTTTAGTTTGAATTGCCTGTATTAATATTAATTACCATAAAGCAACTATTAATTAATTAAATAAATCCCAAAGAAAAGACATTTAACAGGAAGGATTTACGTAATCGACCTTTAAAACTCTCTTCTAGACTATGAGGGGAAAAAAATTGACATGTCAAAACGGTGTGGTGTTATTATTTATCGGTGTCACTGAAGACATAATTGAGGCACAACATATGAATATTGTCACACTGTATTTTTACATTATAGATCAATATGAAAAACTTATTGATTGATATAGATCAACCGTAATTAATGCCATACAAATTTTGCAAAATCAAGGGCTCTAACACATAATGAGGTAATTCTGATGCAGAGACTTTCAATAAGAACAGACCGTCGGATGACTATATACAAAGAGACAAAACAGTTTTGTCTCTTTATACACGTGACAGTTATACGACGTTTCGTTTTAACAGGGACTCCCTGAATCCGAATTTTCCACATAATGACTTAGAACTTTCAAATGATTGCATTTATACAAGGACAAGGCAACTTGGAGCTTTGACATCACTGATGAACTCATTGTTGATATTATTATTTTTTACTGAATATGAAGTGACTTTGATTTTTATTTTAGAAAGAAAATTTGAAGAAATTGATAATAAAAAGACAATAATAATAATGGTGGAAATGTACAACACCGTTTGCATGCATGTAGGCGGATGTCATTATCTGGCCAATGTGGCAGCCATCAAAGCAGTTTGATATTTTATGATTTTATTTTTTCTGGAGTTCTTTAGTTTCACAATGGGTAATACACATTTACTATATGTATCTCAGTATCTCTACACACTTTTTATCAATAGTTAAACCTATGATCAATGGTGTATCCCTCACCGGAGATTCGTAGATAAGGTAAATCGAGATTTATATCTCAGTAATTTAGTCTACTAGAGGCCGTCTATACACCATTCGTTATCGAAGAAGTCCATTCAGAGAATCGAACTCACATACTTGATCTCAAAAGGCAAGATTGTCAATTTGAACACTAAGCTATGCAATGAGGCTATCATTTTCCTTTCAAAAATGGTTAAACCTTAACCACGAGGGTCTCCACTCTCAGGCCCGTCTCTGGGGACAGGGCAACAAGGCCAGAACCTAGAGCCCCTGTCAAAATTTGAAATTTAAGGGCCCTTTTGTCATGTTCTACTAGTGTAGTTTAGGTCCAGTTTTATTTTTTTACTTAATATAAAATACTGTTATAGGCCCAAATTCATACTAGAATTAAGTAAAAAAAAGTCTAATCGAATTAAATTACATGTTTTATACGCCGTTCATCATTCTAGTATACCAAAAAATAGTTGTTATGTCATATTCTTTAAATCTTTCACACAATAAAAGACCTTAAATTTATTTTGGCTTAGGGTCCTCGATATCACAAGGACGGCCCTGCTCACTCCTATGGAACAATGGAGATATTAATCAGGAAACATAATGACTCAGAGTAATGAGTTTGTTATTATACTAAATAACTGAAAGAAGTCTAGCTATCCTTTTAAGGCATGCATCCAAGTCTTTTACCATTAACCCATATGACGGGGACATCATTTTCCTTTTGAATGGAAACAAAGTGGTAAAGTCACACATAAAAATAACATGTATTAGAAGCCAAATTGATCAAGGAAAAAACAGCAGAGTCCTGATTGACAACTACTACAAAGGAATTGACTTATCGACCCCACAATACAGCTATAATGTGCATGCACTTGTTGCTGTATTGTACTGCACCTTCCTCAGGTAAAAATGAACGGCCTATAATGAATTTCCCCCCACTCTACCTCTAAATTTAGAAATGCCTCCTATTTGGGGTTTAAGGATGTTACCATCAGACTAAGAATACTAAATGTTAATTTTATCTTCACGGATATTGTTCAGAGGTTAAAGAGCTTAGGTGTTGTGGTAACAGTCTAGTCTAACAGTCTGAGTCTGAATATATTGAATCATTGAAATACACCTCACGATTTACATCATCCACTGATCTTAGAGACGGTGTGTAGAGAGACCCGTTACACATTTCAGCAAAAAGGTTTAAAGGTTTAAAGGCAGTCGGGCTCCGCCCCGTACCCCTCAGGCCCTCACCCTTCTATTAAACACTTTGTATGTAATATAATGTTGTATAATAATCAAAGTAGCTGACAAAATAAAAAAAAACAATTAATTAATATTATTATACCTGCAAAGAGGAACTCTGCAAAGATCAGGTTGTTCACAAATAGAAGAATGCAACCTAAGAAGCTGCCACATACGTTTGCACCTTAGACATCCCCCTTTTACCCTCCTCTTGCAGTTTGCAAAATGCTTGATTAGGAGTTGTAAGCCTTGACAAGTTATGAATTTACTACAAGGCCCTTTCTTCTTGCTGCTTTGAACCATGTCATATGGTCCAACATTTATACACCCTTCTGTATATATGTGTTCTAAACACTCCATTGCTTCACTAAGCTGGAAATATAAGGTTTGCTCTTCCCTATGCCTCCTTGTCCTTTTCTGCCTCTGTTCCAACATAATTCCAGCATTTATTAGCATCACCAAAAACACTTATTAAATAGTCAATTACTATAAATAGATTATATGGTATATAATCGATTTTTTAAATGACGAAATATCTATGGTGTCCAGACGGAGTGATGCATAGGTAATTTGGTATGGTGTCTAACAATTTAATTATTTACACCATGAATATAGTAATTAGATTTAACAAATATAATAAAATGTTTTTTTCTAGCATCACAACAAATCTACCACTGTGACACCATTAGAAGATTGTCACACAATCAACGATCAACATAATAAAACTCGATTATCAACTATAAAAAAGTTGCGACACCGGAATGTCATTAAAAGTAATCAAATAACATAATCACAACACTGCTCTCTAGATATTTTTGTAGAGGGAGTATTACATTTCTTTTTAGATTATAGGAATATTACATTTTGAGTCCCTTAATTTTCCTCGTTTTTCTTAACAGGAGCATATATCTTTTAAAATTGACATTTTTTTCTAACTATATATTTTTTATTACACTTTAAAAACACTTAACATTTAACTTAACATCGGATCAGTTAAGTGTCTGAGTAATGTAACTAAAAAATATAATTAGGAGACCAAAATTGCTATTATGAAGAGAAAAGAAAACAAAAACATCATTGTTTCTAAGACTATTTTATCAACCAATAATAATGTAAAATATGCATGTGTGTAACAATAATGGTACGGTTAAACGTTAGACGTTATACTTTACGTTATACTTTAATGAGAGTGATTTCATAATCTAAGAAGGAAGTATAATTAAGAAACCAAAATGTCAATGTCAAATATTAGAGAAAGATATGGCCTAGTAAAAAAAAGAGGTTTTATTTGTGCTTACCGACTCTACTCGTGCACCACAATACAAATACTGAATCGACTTTCGAAAAGTCAATTATTGAGTGTTGACTAAAAATCAATCAACTTTTGGAAGATGTGGATCCTCTCAAGTACTTAAGGGTAAAGTGTATTTATTTTTACACATTATGACCAAAACAACGTAGTTTTAAAAAAAACAAATAGACGGTCAGATGATTTTCACATTTTAGGTGTGTGGTTAGACCACTCATACTTGAGAGAATACTTCCAAAAGGGATTTGAGAGGATCCTATTCCGTGTTGTTAGTATGATGTAGTAGATATAGTGTGGTGTATCGATACAATGAGTTTAAAGCAAGTAAAAGGCGCTTTTAAAAAAATGGAAAATAAAAATAAAGAAATCAAAATTGCAATCTAATTGTAAATCAGTGTGGTAAACGTAACAATTTCGTAGAAATCTTACCGTTTCAGTTTCATCCATGAACTGCAGAATTTCAAGTTCAAGCCATGGATCATGTTTCTGAAGGAATCCCCAACCTTCAGTCAATTCAACAGACTTGAAATTCTTCGATAATAGCTTCATACACTTGATATAAAGATCCGGTGCATCGCACAGCCGTGCAAGCTGAAGAACATCCACCACATTTTCAATCGACAATAGCTCAGCTAAGCCTTTTGTGCATCTCTGTTTCAATTGCGGCACTAAATACACATGAGACAACGCTAGCAGATGAACACCGTAATTCTTCATCTGTTCTTCAGAACACCTACATTACAGAGGAATTTCCGTCATCAATTTGATTTTCAATTTTTTCACGGTTTAAAAGTTGAATCTATGATTGAAATTGAACGAAATTGATGTAAAAGTAGCGGAATTAAGTTTGATTTGAGATGGATTGAAAAAATAGGAAGAAACTGACTTAGCGGAACAGAGGAACTCGATGAACACGGAAACCGCATCGCAAGGAACGCCGAGTATCGGAACAGTTCTCTCCGAGCTCCGGTGCTTACGTGGTCGGTCAATTACATTCTCCAAAACCGGCGAAGCAGAGGCCTAACGAAAAATCAATCAAATTCATTACACCGGAAGCAAATTAGAATTTGGAACTGTTTTTACTTAAAATCGGTATATTATATATACTTACGAGAACGCTAGAATGCGCCGGAATGCGTTGGCCACCGGAAGTGACTATGAACAGGTCTGGCTCACGGACGTCGGCGTTACCGTTCTGGTCGTCGCCTTCGGCGGAGGAGAAGGAGATAGTTTGTTTCATTACGTCGGAAAACTGAGACGGTCACCGGAGAAAATGAAGAAATCGGGAGGTTGGAGAAATACGGAGGTGTTTGTTGCAAGTAAAAGTGGGAAAACAGAGAAAAGTAGGTAGTGGGATTATGGGAGCTCTGTAATGGTGGGTATTTATACTAACGCTGTGCTTAGAACTTTAACTAGAGATTTTTAACGACGAAGTTCACGTACCATGATTTAAATGTGGCGGTAATTTAATGGTGTGTTGCCGTATCGAGGAGAGAAATGACATAACCAATTCCACGATAAACTTCTAAGCCATTTATTTTTTGAGACGTATGTGATTTAATATTTCTTAAATTATCAATTGTTTCAAAATATGTTGCGTACTTTCAAAAAAATAAATATATTATATAAAATATTGTGATTATTTTATTATGTCATTATCACTACCTATCGAAAAAGTTACATCCACGACCATTCTGACATAAATGACTTTAATGGTGATTGTTACTAGAGAACTGATACAACCATAATCAACTTACATAATCAATAGACATAATATTGACCTAAACCATTAATTATTAGGGAATCTAAATCAATTAATATATATGCTCAACAATTAATGGTATAGATCAATGTTGTGTCGATTGGTTGTGGTTATATCATTTCTCTTATTACGGAGAGAGAGTTGGGAAGAAGAAAAAAAATGCAACCTAACAATCGATATTTCCGTATAACAGTCTTTGAAGGACTACGGTGGTTGTCCGTGTGTATTACCTCTAGAAGATGAACACTCGGATGCTTCGTGCTTGAACCTTCAATTGTAGGATAAAGCAACGATCTATTGGATCAATCTGATATGATAGTTTATCTTTTTCTTTCGTGTTTTAATTGTTCTCTGAAGTCGGTCCTCGTTACACAAAGCAACGCTCATTCATTAGCAAGTTAAATATTAGCATAACCTTGGAGTTTTATGAATGACGTAAATTGTGAGTTGTGTTTCAATGATTCCGTATGTAAGAAGTTGTTTTACAACGCTTTGTACCGAGACAAATCAACCTTGTAGAAATCCATACTAATACTCTAACTCAAAGGCAAGATTGCTCTACAACATCCTCGCTCTTTTATGAGTGAGCTCAATTCCCTATAAGTAGGGCTTAGCAAAAAAACCAGTAAACCAATCCAAACTGTAAACCAATCCAACCAATCTGAATTAACCAAACCAATAACAAACCAAATGAATTGGTTTGGTTTGGAACCAAACCGAATTGCATTGGGTTGGTTTCAGATATTTTTAATTATACCTAATCCAATCCAAACCAATTTTTTCATACATTAATTACATATATTATACCGATTACCCAACCCGACCCAATATACCCAATTTCTTTTTCAATATAACCCATTATATAACAATCCTAGACTCTCGGCCCACTTAGCCTAATAGTAGAGTTTAGTTCAACATTTTGCTTTTTTGATGTAAATATGTAAATCGGTAAATGCATGTATGTAAGTATGCAACTATGAAGAATTGATTGTAGCTGAATTATATTGTAATGTGCTGTTATTTGTTAGTTGTTTTAATTTTTATTATCATTTTGGTTTGTAATTTATTTTTGTTTGGATATAGCTATTTAGAGTTTATGTAAAAAATGTTGGTTTTGTCATTTATTTTAAAAATTAGGCTTATTAAACCGAAACCAACCCAATCCAAACTGAAACCAATTCAAACCAAACCATTGGGGTTGGCTTCAATTTGGTTTGGTTTGAGAAACGAATTATGGCGACTCAAACCGACCCGAGTCTTTCAAAACCAACCCAAACCCACCCAAACCAATCCAAGCTTAGCCCTATAAGTTTGGATCATATAGCAAATGCAATGATGCCTTCTTTATATCATATATGTTTTCAAAATACTTGAAGTCTTCAAAACGACAAATTCAATAATATGACCGTCGTATAAATATTTTAACAAATGACATGAATCATATTTTTTTATTTCTTCTTTCACAAGAGATTTTATGATACAACCATTATAAGAACGTTATATTAAGTGACACCATCACATCATTTCAATTATACAATTTTTACTAGACACGCTTTTACATGTGAAATATTAGAAATTGAATGATATGATACATATCAATTAATACATTATTTCAACAATTATAAAACGTGTCATCTTCCATGAAATGTTTTAGTACTTGGATCTAGTGACGTTAATTGAACGATAATGGATCAATTAACACTTAGGTGCTATTAATTTGGCCTAACATGGTTAATCCAAATTGCTAAATTCATTATGTCTTATCGAGAGATGGTTGCCCAGAAGGCCCCATCAGGAGCCTGTGCCTGAGTGAATTTTTGGGGGAATAATATCAAAACAACATCGTTTTGTTGTAAAAAAATATATATAAAAGATAGCTCTCTTCAATTTCTCTTTGTAACTCAAATGTTCTATTTAATTTTCTTTTGTCCACCGTGAATGAAATTTTTAGATTAATCACTGGTTTCAGCTTTATATTATATGGTACATGAAGGTGGTCAGCACCGTCCCTCAAAGAATGACACTTAACGTCCAAGTTTTGGGTCTAATGACAATACTTGAAATATAATAGATCTAGCAACTACTTAAGCTTATCGTCCATACTTGATAAATAATGATTATATTTGAACATATGCAAATTAAAAGTGTCTCAAAAAGAAAGAACATAACCCTTTGGCTGGTCGAAAATAAAGAAATGAAATAATTATTTGCACCATAACAAATTACAGTACGACGATATTTATCATGCACCGTAAATACATCGATTTTGAAAAAAATCGAATTTTGAGTTAAAAATCCACTTTCTGAAGACGATCCAATACGATGGATGATAAGTTTGATGTCTAAAAAGTTTATAAAAAAAAAAATTTACAATTTTTTTAAACCGCCTTTTGGGAAACTAAAGGGCCATTTTATTCACTAATATTAGCCACTTGTGGAATGAGTCATTATTGACTTGCCACCCTAATCCTTTCTACCATATTTGATAAATATTTTTAAGAAATATGATAAAATTTTCTATTCATTTCCTCAAAAAAAAATTATTCTTGGAAGTTAATTAACTAAATAAATCGAAAATGAAAAAAAAATAATGAGAGTTCTTTCTGTCAAATCTACATCATTTTTATACTCAACATAATCTTACGGTTGTGATTTTTTCAAGTTTTTTCATCATTTTTACAAGTGAAAAACATGTGGTGATATGACACTTCCAAAAAAAAGATATTGAAGCCAAGCCTCCTACTATTATTAGGGTAATAATAGAGTTACTCCTCTAAGTCTACACAATTTTCCCACCCAACATAATCTTGTGGTTATGATTTTTTCAAATGAATAAAACATGTGGTGAGATATTGATCGATGGTGTTAAAATAATGTAAACTTGAGGGTAACTCTATCACTCCTATTATTACGTGGCACCAACGTTGCTAGCCCATCACTTCTCATATATCCTATCTGAATAAGAATCCGAATCATCTGCTGTGAAAATTTTACTATGATTCTCGCGGTGGATGAAATAGATAACACCGTCGAAAATTTCTATAATATATATTGTTGATTTTTTCTCCACTATCGCTGAAAAGTGGACGGTACAATCGATTTATGTCATGTTGCAACGTTTTTCACGTTTTCGATGATTTCATTAACAGATATACTACTGCTATACAAAATTGCACATAAATTACGCAATATGTTTTTATTTTATTAATATAATATAATATCCACTCAAAAAACAAACTATAATATATATCAATCACGATAAATATTACAAACCTCTATTGTGTCATTTTATGTGACAATATTATTGTGCTAGTCGAATTTCGGTAATATTCTAATACACTTATCGTAATATGTTTTTTAGAGTACACTTATGGTAATATGTAATAACACATGTAGTAACATGTGCGTTTTTGTCCTTCTCAACCATTATCTTTTTTTCGTGTCTTTTTTTTTTCATTTTAGATTAAAAAGAGTCCTCCACGACCTTTAACTTTAATATTAATTCGGTCTAACCGTATCTGCATTCTAAGTTGGTGTAACAATTGTTACATACTTTACTTATTATTATTATTAGTAATATTGTTGCTATTTTCTAATTTCAAAAATCTGAACTGAATCGTTTACGCTATTTTTAGAATGTTCTTTTTGCATGAACTTGGCTGTGGTTCAAACAGTAGATTTATTATTATAATTCTTATCGTTTTGCCTTCTGAAGATTTGAAGGGTCATTTTAGTTTTTTTAGTTATATATTCAATGTATATCGTTTTTAGTTATTATTTATGTTGATAGATATGAAGCAGAGATAATTTCAAGCTGAGTAGGATATGGATGTTTTGTGATGCAAAAAAAAAATGTTGCATATGCAAGTGCAGACAAACAACAAATACTTTTATAGAATTATGATGAACACATTGAAGTATTGAACCTTTAGTTTGTTAAAGTTAAGTAATTATTTTGGAGGGAAATATGGAGAAGTTGTTAGAACCATTTACTTACTATTGTTTATATATAGAGAGAGAACGACAATCGTGATACAACGAGTGATACAACGAATAATTGTTGTGGTAGTAGCATTTTTCTTGTTGAATATATATATCCTTCGTATAAACAAGTATATTTGTCTTGATCAATAAGAATTGTTCTTGTTTCATATTCGAGCATCCGTTTAAAGCTTTAGCTATGTAAAATTTTCCTTATATTTGATGAGAGTTAACTTTGTTATGTATTTTTATACATTTTAACCCTCATCGATATCACACTGAAAACATTTATCGGGTATTTAATCATTAATTCATCCTATCTTGTCACTCTTAAGTCCACATAGACTTAGATGAAGATTTGGTTTTTGAAAATTTCCTGACAAATGTGAACGTTTTAATTTTCATACATGATTAAGTGTGTTGGTTTTAATTATATGCAATTTCATGTTGGAGGTTTTGGGGGTGTTTTGGTTTGGTGTGTGTTGTTGGGTTTGTTCTTAAATACTCCATAGGAGTGTTGTGTGGGTTTTGGATCACTGATTGGATTGGGTGAATGAGATTAATGGCAAAATTTGGTAGAAAATTGTGGGTGGGTTGGGGGGTTTTTTGGTTTGGTGTTGGGGTGTGTGGTGTGTGTTTTTGGTGTGGGGGTTTGTGGGGGGGTTGTTTGGGTGGGTGGGTGTGGTGGTTGTGGTGGTTGGTTTGGGTGTTTTTTTTTTTGGAGTGACAATATATACACTATTGAGATAGAATTAAGTGATATAGGATTTTTTTATTCTACCACCTTGCCACTATCTCCATCAATCCTCAGCATTTCACCCAACTTAATGATTATTGAAGCTCTGAAATGTGGGTGTGTTGTGTGTGGTGTTTGGGTGTTTTGGTTTGTTTGAACAATCATATTATCACAACGGTCTATGCACAATACTGTATTGTTTTTTGTGTTGGTGGTGGGGGTGTTTTTTGTTTGTGGTTGGTGTGGTGTGTGTTGTGGTTTTTGGTTGGGGTTTGTGGGGTTTGGTGGTTTTTGTTTGTTTGTGTGTTTTGTTTTGTGGTGGGGGTGTTTTTTCTGAGGTTGTTTATATAGTGGAGAGGGGTGTTTTGTTGGGGGTTTTTTTTTTGGGTTTTTTGTTTGTTTTTTTTTTTGTTTTGTTTTTGTTTTTTGTGTTGGTGGTGGTTTGTTTGTTGGTGTGTTTTTGTTGGTCGAATTACGCAATCACATTCAATTAATTTTATAGTTAATTTTAAAGAAATTTTGTCTCATATCATTGTTAGATTTCTAATAACAGATTTAGTAGCATCAAAACTACTCACTCTTTTGCTATTTAACTGTCGTAATTAAGTAGTTGCTAAAAGTAAAATTTCCCTTTTATCTGCCGTAGTTATATTTCTAAAGCATCATTTATTATATTTTTCTACATCTACTCCTATTTATTTAGGAGTGGGAGAATGGTTAATTATATTCAATGGGTGTTGTTGTCATTTTGATGTTAAGTCAAAATATTAACTAGAACATTATTGATTACAAACTTGTCCTTAAAAGTGATTGTACGAGAACCAAGTACCTTTCCTTTAGCATTGTCATCAAATGTAACTTAGGCTTAAATTTTTCTGAATAATGTTGCTGTAATGCCCCCAGACCCCGGGCCTGGTAGCGTTAAATGAGTCATAAATGGTACGATCAACTGCTTGGTCTAAAATGGCTAACCCGAGTTGACAAGACCTTTATGTCTCACGCTTAATTACATGAGGGTGAGCAGGATATTAATTTACCGATGTGTGATTTTATAATCGCATTGCTGGTCATGTTTCTAGAACAACTATTATCTATGTACTACTTGGTTGGCTCTTCAATTTGGACTTCAAACAAACCTGCATCATAGAAAATAACACTCAGGTACGTACACATTATCATGTCTAGATACAAAATAATGAAGGTGATGTGTGTGTCAATGTGTATTGAAAGACTTGCACGCATTTCTACCATACATGAATGCATGAGAGATCTTCAAAGTAAGTCAGATCTCCAAGATTGTGCACTATAATGGGTATTTCTTCCTTAGTTAATGTATTCGTATCTTAAACCCATGTGGATTAATATAGACCATACATTTTGAATTTAATTTAAAATCGTGTGATCTAGATTCATTCATATGTGTCTACGGTGCAAATACATTAACTAGGGAAGAAATACCCTCAATATCATCAAATGTATATTAATTTGGTACGCCCACCGGATCAAGAGAATCTTCCATTTACGGTGGTGTTTGGTTGAGGTTAGGAAAAAAAGGGTTGTGAAATCCCTTAAAATAGTGTACTAGCATTCATTTATGAAATTTAATTAATTTTGTCCACTCAAATAAAAATAAAACTTATAGTAAATAATTGATATACATCAGCCAAAAAGAAAAGAAAAAAACGTTAATACATGAGAAAAAATATGCACCATAACTCTTCTCTTAATACTACATCCGGTCCAAAATATAAATCATCTTAGAATTTTCACATTGATTAAGAAAGTAGTTAAATGTAATTAATGTAGGGATAAGATGTCTAATACACCCCTTGACTATCATAAATGCAACAATTGTGGAGTAAATAAAAGTGGTTGGATTGATATAAATTAAGGGTAAGATAAGGAAAAATGTGTTAGATGTAATATCGTCGGATCAATCATGGATTGACCCGATTACGCAGCGGAAGGCATGAGATCTAGATCTAAACGAAACAAAATACATAAATAAAAGATCTAAACCTACAAGGGGGTTTAGGAGCCTACCTTTTTATGGTGCTTAACTCCAAGACCAAAAGTAGTATCCACGCACGTTGAGAAGCCATAGCCTTCCAACGTGTGTCTCCCAGCAACACCAGGTGGATGGTGTTTCCCGCCGCCGGACCTCCTTGATATGCTACCGGAAAAATCCCGAAGATTTTTCCAACTCGAACCCTAAGAATAGAGGCCGAAATTTTCAGCCAATTTCTCTTGTGAATAGTGACGTGAATAGTGTTGTAAAAAGGTTTGGAAGAACTCTCTTTATATAGGAGAGTAAAACTTAACCTCCAAGGATTAAATAATTAAGAGATAATTATTACATTAATCCTTTATTCCAAATAAAAGATAAATAAAATGATTATCCCAAACAAATTAAGATAAATCATATTATTATCTAATATTCCATGAATTATCATTTAACAAATAAAAGATAAATCACATGTCAAATAATTATCCAAGAAAACTAATTTCTTAATAATTAAATAATAACAACAAAGATGCGCCACTTGTAAACCCAAAATAAGGTCTTACACGCATGTTATTATATATATGACCAATTTGGTCAAAAAGGTCAACACACCAATTTGGGTCGAGTCCACGAAAAATGTCTTTTCCGTGTATTTAATTATTTAGTCCAACTAAACAAGTAATCCACATATCAATTAAATAGTCCAATCCAACTATTTAATTATAATTGAGGTGCAACGACGAGAAACCTATATGCTATATTAGGAGCCACGTCGGGGACCATGGACCCATATTCAGTAGCTACAATAAATCGAATAAAATTATTCATCAGACAGAATAATTATATCCAACCTATTAATTCCGGGATTACACCACCATAAACCCGAAACTGAACTCTATCGAATATAGATAACTTACACTCAAATTATGAGTCGAAAGCGTCGACTGATATAATCATTACACACGGATAAATCCTCCATAGACTGTTCACTTCGATTCGGGATATTTCCGTAAACCCTTCTCGAAACATATTATCCTTATTTACCATTAACCCCCTAGTGATCAATTAGTTCATATTCAATATAATATGAACTCGGCCGATCGATCAGTTTTTAGGGTCAACAAATAAGGGAACTGTCTCTCTACTTCCCGAGGGAAGGAATGGATTCCATATCTGTGATAGCACAGACCACTCACTCATTCCAGAATAGAGCCAACGAGAAGTGTTGGACCACATACTTCGAAGTGATCCTTACTAACACATCAAACTCTACCCTAGTCTAAGCAGTCGTTTGTGATCACCTCAGGATTAAGATTAATCCATATATGATCATCTTATGATTCGATAAGACTTCCCGATTACGGAATTATATCGAGAACTCAAATCAAATCGGTCCAGCCCTATATGATTATCATCATATATAAATGCCCCACTAGGTACCCTATTACCGACAGTCCGGATAAGACTGTCACACCTAAAGTGTTCTGGGCGCATTAATAGCAAATTAATCATGAGACCCATACTCAGATTAATAAACGCTACGGACTAAGTTAATTTTAAGTACATCTCACTAACTCAATCCTCTTGTGTATAACCATACACTGAGTTATGTGATTACATAAACGAGGTACTTAGGGTTTTCAGTAGTGTCTTAATTATAAGCATACATGCATATAATAAGATGAATTATTAATTCTGTCCTAAAACAATTAGATAATTGTCTTTCGGGCACTACACCTTACAAAATGTTCATTAATGCTCTTTTGGTATTGTGAATGACTTATATTATAGGATCAAAGGAAAAAAAACTATGATGACTTATATTTTGGACCCGAGACAGTACATGCTATGACTTTGTTAATCTGCAATAATCTCTTATCCTAAGTTTCTAACCTAATAACAAAACCAATACAAGATGTTTTCTTCCACCAAAGAAAAATTTAACAAAATAAATTTAAAAAAAATCGGGTGGTGGGTCTAAATGACAAAATAAGATTCAATATGCTGAAATAGGACTAAAAAAAATAAAAAATGGTTGACAAGGACAAAAAAATAGAGATGTACAAAAACACCCTTAATGATAATAAAAGATTTATTTGTTTTTTTTTTAACATTAAATTCGGCCAAATAAATACCCTTTATTACTCCTTTAATTCTTAGAAAGATGGGGAGTTTTATTCATTTATTCTTGCTAGAAATAAGCTGATCTTGAAATGGAAATTGACAAGAGAATTAACTATCACCGGAAATCGCGGTATCATCAATGCACGATAATGGGGTTACTACATATACATCAAATCAAGATGGAAGTTAAACCAACAAAATGTTGTTTTTTAGGCATTGTCATATCAACTGCAGCTCCTCCATGAATTTGACGAAAAACGGTCGAAGGGAGGCCTAAGTCCGGCTACGAAATGATCATAGTGTAACCATAGATAATCTTGTTGCTCCCGACCACAGGTCCACGACACATTAGTCGCACCCATACTAACAAAACGGTAATCCACAGAAATATCATACGCGCCCAGCGCCAAGGTATAATCTTCCCGATCTCGAAACTCCCTCCATCGAGTAACAAGATCGCTATCTGCCCGCTTTTGCTCTGCGAGCTCCCTTTCAACCGCAGCGGACCTCTTCTTAACCACCCTCTTCTTATTTGCGGGGTCATCAGAGGCAGCTTTCCTCTTGGTCACAACGACTTTCTTAGACTTTTTTGGCCTCTCCGACGGCTCGACGATCTCCACAGCTTCCTTGACCTTTTTGCTACGTTTAGCGGCTCCATGGGTATTGTAACGCCCCGAAATCTTTAGTAATATTTGCAAAAGATTTTTTTTAGAAAGTTCTATATAATTGTCGTGAGATCATTTTTTATTATTATTTTTTTAATAGTCTAATATACTATCGATCAATGGTTGCCGAAATGTTACGAGTATTTTAAAATAATGATAAATCCTTTGAAATAATATAGACGTAAGTTGTCAAAATTTGTTTATGACATATGTGGTTCAATCTATAAGTTATTAGGTAAGATTATTAAGATATATGTGTTTAGGGTTAACAAAATAAAATATCTTTATTTATACCATTTAATGATGTTTCTATTAATATCATTAATAAAAACAATGAAGTAGTAGTTTCAACTGTTTCGGCCGATACAAGAATTATGGTTAATAATGTCTTTTAATCTACTAAATGTATAGGTTCATTTATATCTTCTCTTCTGCAAAGTTTTAGAGTGTGTATATATAAATATATCCATAAGATTTTTGACATACTCACCAATAAAATAATTCTTTCGACTTCATGCCATTGCTAGCCAATCTTTTTTGCTGTGACTAACTATCCTTTTTCATACTTTTATAACCACATGAACCAGCCACAGAAAACTCACATCTTGTCGGCAAATAATTAAGTAAGGAAAAGGGGTATAGCTAGTATGACTATCAGAAATTCTATTCAAGGATACAAGAGATTTTCGAAGGAGTATATTTTATAAAGGTTCTAAGATACGAGCAGTTATACATGAAAGATTTACCGGGATATCACACACAATTAACACGATCAATTGTGAGTTCATTTTTTTTTTATTTTCTATAAAAGTGAAGTGTGTTTTAATTTCAAAGTATTTTTAATTTAATATATTATTGATATAGACAATAATATGTATCTTGTTAAAAATGATTTATTGACTTTCTCGACTTATAATGATAATAACATGATAAAACAAATCTTGTACAAATGACATTGCATGTCCCACCTCGGTGGCATGGTACCGTACTTCCCGCTTCGCGCGGCGTGGTATATTGTACTTGTACTTTTCCCGCTTCGGCGGCATGGCTAGTTCCCGCTCTGGCGGCATGGTTTCTCGCTCGTTCTCGCTCGATGGGCCTGCCGAGGGTTTCACAGTCGGGTTAGCTGAGCATTGGGCCTGTAACCGCGGTTGTGGGATCCGAGGCAAGTGGACTATCCGGAAGCCCCAGGAGATTGGGTGTCGGAAGGACGGGCTTCACTATAAAAATTACTTGTTGTGGATATAAGGTGGTGAAACGGGAGTCATAAGGCAGAGACAATCGTATCAGCTGTATCGATGTCTAGTAAGGGAACTTGATGAATTGACGGATCTCGAATGAGCTTGCTTGACTTGAACTTGATATATAAATTTTAAACAAGTATATTATTACATAAATACTCGAATAAGATTTCTAGAAAATGTTATATTGTTACAACAATTATTTTTAAATATATATATAACACTATCACACATGCTCATACCAGCGTTTTTGCTGACGACTCGTTTTTTTGTTTCTTGTGTGTTTGTTTTGTTTTGTTCTGTTTTTTCTATAAATAAAATCAGGTAATGACTCGAAGGAGATGTAATGAGGATGAAAGCGATGACATGGACCAGGATTTAGAACATTCTATATAAATTATGTTAATTACAATTGTAGTATTTCATTTGTCGTAATTTTATAATTGAAACACTTAGTGAATATTTGTAAATATAATTGTAGTTTTATTGAAATATTTTTAGAATTAAAGTCTAGTTAATGAAGTCGCGGCGAGAGCTTCGCAACCCCTCCTAGAATGACCCCAGTGGACTTAGGGGTCGGGAGTAGGGTATTACAGGTAATTACTCTCTCTATCCTCTCAAGAAGGCTGCTCAGTACCATCTGGTCATCATCTTCGACCTCGCCCCCAGTGGCGCCCTCGCCAATTATAGTGACCTCGGGGTCAGAATCTATGTTAATAGGTCCTGGATTTTCCTCCATCTCTTCTTCAGCGCCGCTAGAGCTAGCATCCTCCATGCTCGCCTCTTCTGAGCCATATCCCGCAGCGGCCCTAGCCTCTTCGTCTGATTCTTTGTGCTCTGAGGACATTCTGGAAAAGAAAAAGGGCAAGGTGGATCAGTTCAATCACCCGGATATGGAAATCGGGCCGAGGTGAAAAGTGATCGCACCTCGACACCTCGCCCCTCCATCTTCCTTAAACAAAAAACTACCCAGAAAAACCCTCAAAACACAATCCAATTGTACTTCTATTTACCCAGAAAAACCCCTAATTTCACCTAGAAAAACCCTAAAGCAATACACACTCAAACACAACTACTCAAAGCATTGGCAAGCAACCACCATCAGAGCACATGCATACATGGATATTTCTGGGGAAAGCAAGGATCATAAAATCGCATGCAACGCCTAAAGGGCTGGGCTCATAGTGTTCATCAGAGAAATACAAAGTAAATTACAGGGGCAAATCCTCAACATTGCGATTTCTAGCAAAAGAAATAAGTAAAAGCATTAACAAATCGAAAAAACAAATAAGAGTTTGTGAATCCGTACCTGATTAGTAAGTGGAGAAGAAAAAGTGTCGATCTTTTCCTAAAAGAAGTTTGCCGGAACCTGCTTGCGAATCACCGGAGTTTCCTTGCTTTTATCGCCGGAAAAATTATCAGAGGTAAGAAAGAGGAAAAGTGGAAGAGTTGGGGGGGATACCGCTATTTATAGAGGGAAATTTGAGGGGGAACGACGTTTGGGAATTTCGAAATTTGAATGTAATAATGACCGGAACGGTTACCGATTCCCCTCCGCCAATCAGAGCATAGGACGGTTCAGTTCAAACCGTTACGTCAGAGCACATGACTGATGTGACGTTTCATGAACCGATACATCCGTTCATCAGTTCTAACCGTTCAAATCCCCTCTAGCGGATATCAACCTATCCGAACATACGACCTCAGCATACTACTATCTACAAATACTTCTTCAAGCGGCCACCATCTATCAAATGACCGCTGTGGCCTATTCAACAAACCTCCACTGATAGAGCACTATCACTTAACTAAGTCCGACAGAGCGTTGTCGGTGGCTGAGCCTGTCCGCTACAATGCGCAGCATATAATCGGTAATTCGCTACGTGATACTAACACTGATTCAAGCCCGATAGAGCATTATCGGCGATCAAGCCTGTTCGCTACAAATGCACATCACATAGCTGGTGGTTTTCACCAACACTAGTTCAAGCCCGTTAGAACATTATCGGCATACCTCTATCACGAACGACAACACAAAGGTGCGGCTCCTATGTTCTTCTTCAAGTTCTACTCTCCGCCTCGGCGGACACGCCAAGCGCAGAGTAGGGGGCCATTGATATATCCGAATCGGAATGGGGCCCTGTTCATCTAGATTGGGCCTATTATCATAGCCCATTAACATAAATATTGGGCCTCTATCTTCTCTATCCGCTTCCACCGGCTATCTCCTACCCGCTAGTTACAAGCCAGAGTCAAGCCGCTAACTATAAGATTGAACCTGTCCGCTAGTCATAAGCCGGACCCATCCTCTCTGTGTGATTTCTACCCATATAATCAAACTGATTTCAAGACAAGGCATAAATGAGTCCGATGTTCGCTGCTCGCCATACTTATCGATCCAGCTGGCCAATCCAGCTGGCCACTCATGACAGCTGGCTAGGACACTTGTATTGCATGCATACTTATCTTAGCTATGTATCCTTAATTGTCTTGTCAATGAACAGTAGACCGACTTAGTTTTTTGCCTATAAATATGGGATCACAATGTAATAGAAAGCTAATCTCTAATCCAAGATCTAATACAAGCAGATACACTCTGCCAATTTGTCGACTCACTCAATTGTTCTTCATAAACACTTAACCGCCACCCTTGTTCTTGTCCACCACCGTGTCCTCACCTGAGAAATCACACTTAATAAGCCATATATCCACAAGATAAACACTGTTACCGCAAATCTGGTGTTCGGCGCAACATCAGGATCGAACCCTGGTGTGAACATTATTATTCCTATTTATATTGTGAGAGATTGCCCACACTTGAGTGGAGTATTGAAATTTTAAAAATTGTGCAAGTGTCGGAAAGATTGCCAACACTTCATGGAGCGTGTTAAAGTGTATAACATGTTAATTATTTGTCTCCTCATCAAATTAAGCTTTTGGAAGAGATGGTATTTCTACAAAGAATGAAATCAACCTCATGTTCTCTTTTTTTTGAGGAAAAAACCTTTTACCCCCTCGTGGTTTTGCAATTGAATTGTTTGCCACCCTGTGGTTTAAAAATATACTCTTTAACTCCCTGGGGGGCTAAATTACAATTTTGGTCCTCTAACTAGACACGTTTTTCGATTTTGGTCTTGATTTTTCTCCGGCAACAATTTTAGTCCTTTAAGTGGTCTTTTTTTTTGCAAAAATAGTCCTGAACGCCGGAAAGACCACATACAGGACTAAATTGTCGCCGGAAAGACCACTTACAGGACTAAAATTGTCACCGGAAAAGACCAATTGTAGTCCTGTAAGTGGTCTTTCCGGCGTTCAGGACTATTTTTGCAAAAAAAGACCACTTACAGGACTAAAATTGTCGACGGAGAAAAACCAGGACCAAAATCGAAAAACGTGTCTAGTTAGAGGACCAAAATTGTAATTTAGCCCTCCCTGGGGTTTTGCACAAACCATCAAACACCAATTCCGGAAAATACATAGAAATATTCCGTCGGAATATTCTGAACTATATTGTTTTCTCCGTTTTGCCCTTGTTTTCCAATTGTCCAAAACAATCTGAATTCACAATAAAATGTTCTTCAGCAAGCCATTCCATAAATGTTCCAATTTTTCTAAAGGTAAGGATGTAAAATCACAATCAAACAGGAGGGGGATTTTCAATTTCAGTTCTTTTACATCTTCTAAAACACTACATAGATGAAGGGCATTAACCAAATTAGTAATAATTTATACTAACCCTATTGTCAACTGAGTTACAAACATCAAATAACTACCCAATGCTGAAACTGCATTAGAAGATTTCGTGACAATCTCAAGGGACAAAGATGGGACCAACCTGAGACTTGGTGGCATAGTGGTGACGCAAGATTCGACGTTGAAGCTCATCAGCGAAGGGGGCAACAGAGGGAACACGAGAATTGAGCAAAAAAACCTCTTGATCAGTGATGATGGCCTTTATGTGTTCCAAATTGATGACAATGGCCCGTTCATGTCCGAATACGGTTGATGGATAGTAAAGTAGAGGATCCTGAATTCGGTGATCGCGAGCCGGCAGACCTGTTCAGCGCATGATGGCGTGTTTTCCAACCTCCACTACATGCGCCTGCCCCATTGAATCTAGAAGCAACCAGGGCCATACTCCGGTGGACTTCTTTCTATGGCCTCCGCCCACGATTATTCTGCCTGGGATGGCTGCTTTGTTGATTCGGAACAGATCGCCGTCGTCCTCCAACATAGCACCACCGTACTTACCTGGAGGACTTCTCATGGCCCTTAGTTTTCGGAAACTCCAAAACCGCAGCCAATCGCAGCCAAAATCAGCTTTCTTTTAGATGAGAAATGAGCCAAAACTCCATAGTCAATCATCGGCGTTCTTTTATTTTCCCGGTAGTGAAGTTTTTTTTGGACGAGGAGAAATGAATTCGTTTTAGATAATTGGAAAACAAGGACAAATCGGGAAAAACAATAAAGTTCAGAATATTCCGACGGAATATTTCATATTATTTGCCGGAATTGGTGTTTGATGGTTTGTGCCAAACCCCAGAGAGTTAAAGAGTATATTTTTAAACCACAGGGTGACAAACAATTCAATTGCCAAACCACGAGGGGGTAAAATGTTTTTTCCCTTATTTTTTGTTTTTTTCTTGAAAGACCTCATGTCCTCAACCGATCCCTTCTTCTTATTATTTTATTATTCTTTGACTCTCGCCCCTCCCCTGCCTTCCCAGCTCCTGCACTCGCTTTCTCTTTTTCTTCTTTTTCTTTTTTTTTTTTCCCTTCTTCTTTCAATCCTTCCCACAAATTAATAATACATCATCTTTGATTTTTGCCTTCAAATTCTAATCTCAATTTTCAAGTTATCAAGTATAAATTTTTCCCTACACAACACAAGCCCTAAATTCCTAAGTGGAGGTAATTTTTTTCCCACTCAATTTATTATAAATTTTATAATCACTTATTGATTTAGGCTTCTTAATTGTCTATTTTCGCATATAAATGTGCTGCAAGAGCGATCTTGAAGTAGTAAAATGTAAGTATGTTTTGTGTATATGTATGAATTTGGTTTTTGTTTCTAAATATGCTAGAAAAGAGATGTTGAATGATTACTACTTTGTAGGTATATTTTGAGGCTATCAATGAACTGAATTATGCATCTACGGATGTTATAAACACGATGTTGAAGTACTATTTTGTAAGTATATTATCAGAAAAAGTAAATTTTGAACTAAAAGTCCAAATTTGACGACTTCGCCGAAGGGTCAAGTTTTTCTAGGGCCATAATTTTGAAGTCCATTTTTAAGCAAGTGTACTGAGCTTGTGGAAATAAAAGCTACTACCTATTGGCATGATCACAGTAGCACGTAAATCTAAGAAAGTTAAAAAGACAGGAACTAATAATCGAGAGACATCTTATATGGCATGAAACGAAATCTACCATTATGGTACTCATGAACACACCATTTCAGCTATTAAGGGGGTCCTAGGTATGTCACACACAACTTATCCGCAGAAATATCTTGGCGTACCTTTGCACCACACTCGTGTAAACAAGGAGGATTTTCAGAGCATTATCGATAAAGTCCGCGGGAAGTTACTACCTTGGAAGGCAAACATTATCCAAAGCTGGCCGTGCTATTTTGTCTCAGACGGTTCTTTCCACGTCCCCTTACTATCAAATGCAAACTGTTAAATTGCCTGCCTCCGTAACACTCGAGCTCAAAAAAATAATCCGTTCCTTTTTGGGGGACACGATGAGGAGCGCCGTGGCTTGCACCTAGTAGCTTGGGAACATATTTGTCAACCTAAAAGTCAGGGGGGCTCAGATTGCGTAGTGCCCGGGATATGAACACATCTTTTTTGGCGAAACTTGCATGTAAGGTGCTAACGGCACCGGAAAAATTATGGAACTTCTATGGCGTACCATTGGGTCGATAAAAGGACCACTGCGTGGAAATTACCTCATTTGGAAAGTTTACCTTAATGCTCTCCCGACTGCAGGACTCTTGGCTGCGAGATCTATTAGTGACGATGACACATGCTATCTTTGTGGTAGCTCCTCGGAGACTACCTTACATGTTCTGAAGAATTGCACTTGGACCTATGACATGTGGAAGCAGGTTATTTATCGACATTACTGGCATTCTTTTACTTCCACTCACGACACCCCCTCTTGGTTAGCAAGTTGTTTGACGATATACATGTACAAGCATGACAACACGGCATTCTAAAAATTCTTTTCCGTGAGATTGTGATGAGTCTATGGTATTGGCGAAATAAGGAGTTCCAGGTTTCCGATATTTCATGACCCCCGAAGACGATATTTATCTCTGAAGCTGTCCACCGAGCCCACGAACTTAGACTAGCTTGACCTTGATTTTAAATTTGTAATAAAATTTTGTAATTCGCCATTTGGCCTTTTTTGTATAGTTTGTGCAGTTTGTACACTTTTATATCAATAATATATCCAATTTCAACCAAATATACCATTACGGAAGAAAAATGAAAATTGACTATGTCACGAATAATTATAGATCTGAAAATTGATTTTTTGTTGGTCGAGATATCAGTGTATTTCTATGATGATAACACAGTGGTGTCAGTAAAGACGCCCTAATAGTATAATTAACAAGCGAGCTGTGACGCCCCGTTTTCGGATACCGTGTACTTATCCGGAATTGAACGCCCGACACGTATATAACTTAATTATTAATTCAATTATACACGCAAGCCTCATATAATCAACATTAGAGTTAAGGCGAAACAAGAAAAGATACGGAAATCTTATATGACATATAACGTCGAATAGAATATTAAACATCACCAACTATTCATCTTATACGTCATAACATTTCAAAGCAAGCCAAACTGTACCAAACTAACATATTACAACCAAAGGAAACCATAAGTTTATACAAGCAGTCTAAACAAAAGATATAATATCATATATCGTTACCCAAAACTGAAATAGGTAAACTAGTAAAAAGAGCTTCAAACGCCATCAAGAGCTCACTCCTCAAAGTACACGTCTTCATTGCATCCTGCATCATCTTCTCGGGGTGGGAAACAACATAGTGAAGGAGGGGTGAGTACACAAACTCAAAGTAAGGGTAGAAGCACCGAATCTAAAACAAGCATTATCATTACTACCTGATGAGAGTCAACTCTTCTATGCATTTCACACCTATTATACACTATTTTTATAGCATTTCGGGCCGTAATTTCATCTTTTGGATGCTATTTCACGCTTATCTTATCACTCCCGGATCCACATTGCACTTAATATAAATTCTCGTTTTTCTCTCGTAAAATGTGAATCTTTTATCGCACACACGGGATACGTCGTACCCCATGATTTTACGGGATAGGTTTGTATTGTATTTTGAAGGTATAGGGATTTACTAGGCCCCAAAAGTGTTTCAAGCTTGTATGTTGGAATGGTTGTTGATTTTGATCAAGTTCCAAAGAGGAAAAAGATTAAATTTGCAACTCTGCATTCTTGGTACTTACCGAAGCCATCTTGGTGATCACCAGAACTCACCACATTTTGGACAGAATGCACCGAAATCTCGGTACTCACCAGGAAGACCTTGGTAGCCACCAAGCTACGAACAGAATGTTTAGAAAACCTGGTAGTTACCAAGTGAGCTGTGGTGCTCACCAAAATCAGAGTTTTTATTAAGCAATTTTCTGGACATAATATTATATGTATATATTAGTAAGCTAAGTTGACTGTACTTGGACGGGTGAATCTTTTGTTCCAGCAAACTTAGAATTTAGATTTAGGAAATTAGAAGATTATAATAATATATAAGATATTACTTAGCAAAAAGAAAGGAGGGGAGGAGATAGCTACTAGGACGTCAACGAGAAACAGGGGCCGACCCCTGCAACATTTTGAAGCTGAAAATAGAGGTTCCAAACCTCAATCTTAGTCATTTTAATTAGGTTTTGAGTGAAATTAATGTTTGGGCTTTGTTTTACAATGGTGATTTCATCCTCTACTTTGTGAATCTTCATGGGATTTGAGCTATGTTCATGTATTTCACTCAATTGAGGTATAAATCCGATTTTAGCTTTAATTCTCTCTTTCATGGCTTTATTTAGCATAATTTCATCTTGACTTTGTGGTTTTGTTGAAATTATGAGTAGCTAAACACACTTGTGGCTTGGGTGATGAGAAAATGAGCTAGAAATCTTGTAATTGCTTGGATTCAAGTTGGATAGTCTTGTATGTTATTAATTGGTTCAAGTCTTGGTGATTGATCTTTATGTATGTGATTAATTCATCACTAATTGCATAATCTAAGTGTTAATTCGAGGCCTAATCGTAAGAATTGACATGGAACTAGTCACCATGAACACATAGTAAAATCATCTAGAGATAGAATTGATTTCTAGTGCGTGTGTTGCCTAATCTTGAATTGAGAAATCCATAGTCCTTTAATGCATAACTATTCATCCTAATCTTCTCCTAGCCGATAGGTTTGGTGTTTGGTTATAGTTCGTTGATGCGAGAGATCTGATGTACATGAAGTAATAAAATACTCGATACCTAACTAACACACTAGCAAGAAAACTAGGTTCAATCGTAGTATAGCTAGATAGAGTCGAGGTCGATCCCACAGAGACTCGGCACAAACAAAACACAACTTTATTCTACTAGAACTAAATTGAAAGGGCGGTCTACGACCAACTAAACGTAGTAAATAAGATAGTGACAACCACAAGACACAGAATACCACAAAGTCAAACTAAAAACTACTAAAACAAGGACAATACTGTTGATATTATCTAAACAAAGAATATTAAGAATATTGATTACGCTAGTAGCTAATAACTACCCCATGTGAACTAGATTGACAACGAGACAAAAAAAAACGTTAAAGATTAATTATTATGACTACGGGAGTCATCCCCTAAGGCAGATTTAGCTCCGATTAGGCCATCTAAATCATTGTGCCTCCATTACGTGACTTCGCCTTTTAATGCCTCCAACTCATATAACTTCTGACACAATTACGAAACTAGGGATGCCGGTATAAACCGTAACCTCATCTAAGCAACATTCCTAGGGTAAGGCGTACTTCTTAGATGCCGATTCAATCTAGATCCTAAGTAACAATCACTTTTTAGGTTTCTTGTTAAATTATGATGACAAATAATTAAGTTGATCAGGTTTAATTACTCGTTTTAATTCCAAATCAGAGAATTTGACGTAGTCGAAGCCGGCATAATTCTGCCCTAAACTTCACCACCCTCGGTCGACCGAATGACATGTCTCGGTTGACCGAGTGACATGTCTCGGCTGACCGGGAAAGGATCTGCGTCGGTACAAATTATGATTACTTCTTAACGTTTCTAACCTAAACACATGGGTTCGTAATTAGTCTACATCACGGAATCAATACAAGAAAACTACTCCATAATAAAATAAATCAGATCTACGAATAAAGATTGCATAATTGAAAAGTCATACCCTCGAAGATGAGAATGACTCCACTCTTTAATGCGCTCCCTAACCGGAGAATCCGACGACTCCACAATGAACGAACATAAAAAAAAAACTAAAACTTAATAAACTCAAGGTATTGTATATGTTGTATCTTATGGGTTGTTGGTGGTTGTGGTCTCAATTTCGTAGCTGCTGCTTATATAGAGGCTATAGCCGACCTAGGAAGGATCTAGAAGATATACACGCGTTTTTGTTCTGGATGAGCTTCGGGTGACCGAATCAACCCTCGGTCGACCGAATGAAGTGGCTCGGTCGACCGAGCCTCTTTTTTGCACATGTTAAATGCGTTTCTCGTCTAACTTGCTCCCCACTGCATTCTTCCGTGCTGATCTGATTTCTCTAACTTATCCTTGATTAATGCTCCGATTTTCTTCCTTATTATCTTGAGATTCACTGATTGAATGACATTTATCCTCCCGATTTATCATGATCTACAAAATCAGCATTTATCGCACAATAAATTGGTCTTTAATAATAAAAACAGCTAAATACCAAAAATCATATTAATAATCACTTAACATTAAATAATAAATATAAACAAGTGATTCAATATGAAATATATATAATTAACTCCGATTTAAGGTTAGAATTGATGACATAAATAGGTATATTTTAACCGTCATCAAAATGCCCCACACTTAAACTTTGCTTCGTCCCGAACAAAGCATCAATAAGTCATTCCCCAAGACAACATTTTCCTTGGTCAACTCATACTTACACAAGAAACTCGAGTCAACTCATACCAGTCATGCTCATAAGATAAGCATTATTCACTACTCGCTATGAATCGAAGTGATTGTGTGCTTGTGCATTGGTTTTATATAAATGTAGCAAGATTAGAGTTTATGCAGACTTCATATCAAAATTCACCAACATCAGCATTCATACTTCTTTTGCCTCGCAATGGTTAAAGCACTAGAACAATAAGCAAGAGCGTATCTATAGGGATTTTGGACTTGGAGACCGAGTACTACTCAAAGCCTCTAAAAACTTGAACTTTTTCAATTCTTCATATTTTTCAGATACTACCAATCTCAAGGAAGAAAACTTTTTTTCGATTATCCCCCCTATCTTAGATCATGCATAGTATCGAATATTACCACAAGCGCGGGGCTACTTTGGTAATGTTACTACAAGCCCAGTGTTTTAACGCATTGTCAAAACACAGGTACGTCTCGAGCTTATTACTCCGCTTTGATGGCTAGAAGATCAGAATACATCAGTCGATAAATAACGACACTAGGTAAGCATAACCAATCATCTATGCAATGTACACATACCTCTTTTTATAATTCATGCGGTACTAAGCGATTCACATGTTGAGTAATTGAACAATACCTAACTACTTGCAATTGTTGGCATGAATATCCTTAAGTTTACTAACAATTTATCGCAAAAGTATAATATGACCACGTACTCACGCAACTTGGTTTCTTTCCTATCAATTCTAAGTATAATAACTTCACAAGTTTAAGGGTACGAGTTAAACAACTTGGCATTTATCCATGAAAAATTTTAAATTTGGCTCAATATTGCCTCAATATTCCGTTCCCTTTACTTTTTCAACATATAGCTAAGTCCCTTGCCCCCCACTTAAACATGGCATCGTCCTCAATGACAAAAATAAATGAGAGTTTAAGAAAAAAAAAGACTTAGCTCGAAACGGCTCCCAAGTAAAGGAACAATATCGGAGTAAACATCAACACGTCGTGGAGAGACAGACACATCCTGTATAAGCAAACAAGCTCCACGAAATCGTCAAATACCATGTCTATGGAAGTTATAAAATAATGTGGCAGTAATTAGATATAAATATCTCAAAACAGTTTAAGCCACTTTACTTTATACTGCCATGGACAATACCAAAAGGGATTTAAACCTAAATAAAAACTCACATGACGGCTATCAAGGAAAAAACCTCGTTTATTCCGAACTTAGACTCGGAACATGGCGAGATGAAAAAAACCGTGATAGGCGCATGCTACTTTATTAAAAATAAAAACGAAAAAGATAGTTATAAGGAAATAGTTTTAAATTTATAGTCGCTAGCTCGACTTAGTTCAAGATGGTTTATTCATAGATGGGGTCTTCGAGGTACAAAACCTCCTCCTCAGCACCAGGCGGAAGCCCTTGATAATGCTTCACACGATGTCCATTGACCACAAACCTGGACTCGTCTTTGAAATTGAATAGCTCCACCGCTCCAGAAGGAAAGACTTGTTGTACTCGAAATGGGCCATACCATCTTGATTTTAACTTGCCCAGGAAGAGTCTTAAGCGCGAATTGTACAAGAGAACCAGATCACCCTTTTGAAAGGTCCTCTCCAGAATCTTTTTGTCATGGAACTTCTTCGTGCGCTCCTTGAAAATCTTGGCATTCTCGTATGCCTCCAAACGAAACTCCTCCAGGCGAGTTAATTCTAACATCCTCTTCTTACCGGCCAACGTCTCATCAAAATTTAGCATCCTTGTTGCCCACATGGCCCGATGCTCAAGTTCCACAGGAAGATGACATGCCTTTCCAAAAGCAATCCTATACGGGGACATTCCAATCGAGGTTTTATATGCAGTCCTATAAGCCCATAAAGCGTCGTCTAAACGTAACGACCAATCTTTCCTAGTTGTATTGACAGTTTTCTCCAGGATACGCTTTATCTCTCGATTGGTGACTTCTACTTGCCCACTAGTCTGGGGGTGATATGCGGTTGCTAGCTTATGTCGAACCCCATA